>UFQX01001239.1:8236-50736 GCA_900497675.1 Arapaima gigas | reverse complement strand
AGCTGATAATGGGAGTCCATGAAGTCGACCCTGATTGGCACAGTAATTGGATTGTCATTGGGCTGAAAACCTATTATCTCTGGATCATGCCCCATGAAATTTGTTGGAAAAACTTTGCTGCCAGTCATTAAAGTGGCCATGATGGCCTGCAAATGA
Organism: Arapaima gigas; assembly: GCA_900497675.1. Classification (NCBI taxonomy): domain Eukaryota; kingdom Metazoa; phylum Chordata; class Actinopteri; order Osteoglossiformes; family Osteoglossidae; genus Arapaima; species Arapaima gigas. Next base: position 50,580 of record UFQX01001239.1, on the reverse strand, counting down.
GGTTTAACTGAAAGGGATTTGTACCACTGGGAGCTCCATCGCGGCGAATCACAAAACACAATTCCATTCCTATTGATTAATGATATTAACATTGCAGGTATCTGGTGCAGCACGCTGGGTTATTGCCCATTGCTCCGGGCAACCGCTGTTCTGGGGGGAGGGGGGGGGGTAATGAGAGACGGAGGAGGAGCGGCGCCGTCGTGGCCGAGGCTCCGGCTCACGCTCCTCCGCCCGCCCGACGACACGTCGCCTTCGGGGGCTTCCGCTAACGTTCCGGCGGGAAGGTGACGTAGCGGGGAGTCGCGACCCCCCCGTCAGGCTGAGGGCACGAGTCACCTTGCTTTCCCGCTGCTCCCGGATGTTCCTTCAGCTGCCGGTGGTCCCTGAGAGCGCGGCCGTCGACTGGGACCTGTGGGGGGGGGGTCCTTGCCTTTAAGGTTAGTTCAGTTCGGTAAACACCTGCGCGCTGGTGATACACAGGCCAAGCAGGAAGAGTGCAGACTGTGTCCGCAGTGGACACAACGCGACAGGCGGGCAGCTACAGTTTCCTCTGCAGGGGGTGTGTGTGTATGTGTGTGTTACTGCTCACTGGTATTCAGTTAGCAGTGTTAGATCCTCCTCATTGAACTTCGAATCCATCTATGCAACACACACACACACACACACACACACACAATGGGCAGGCCGGAGCGCCCGTTCCACCTGAAACACATGTCCCGGGACTGTGGGAGGAAAGCTCGTCAGAACCGGATTCGAACCCAGGACCACGTCTGTAGCCCGGCACCTGCGGCGCCCCCCGCGGTTTGGCTGGAGGCGGCGCTTCTGTCCTGTCTGACGAAATTTGGGAAGATCAGGCGTTTATTTTGCGGCGCTTGTTGGCATTTTTCTTCCTGTCGTCCTCGAGATGGACGGCGTGTCTCAGGCTCCGCCCCCGTGTCCCGGTGTCAAAATGCCCACAGCAATTCACACGTGTCTCGGTGACGCCGGAGCAGACGGGCCTCCCGGGTGTGCGCGTGGGCTGGGCTCGCGTGGACGCGGGAACGCGCCTCTCCGCTGAGGGAGCCCCCCGGGGGGCCAGGTGTGAGCTGGCACCGGCGCCTAATCAGATTCACCCGCGCAAAAGACCCCCTGCTGAGAAGATGATTATTTTCTCCAAACTCCCGAAAACAGGGGGCTGTGGGAGAACAAGCGGGCTGCGGGGGAACAGGGATGAAAATGGACCTGCTCGTCCCTGGGCTCAGTCTCTCTCTCACTCACACGCACACACACACACACACACACACACACACACACACAGGGCATCACTGTGCACATGTCTGTACATGTATTTCTAAAACTGAAAGTATATGAGTCTTTATATTTTTTACTGGAATTTGTGTGTGTGTGTGTGTTCGGGTTCCCATCAGCTGTCGGTGTGTTTGCGTTCTGCCGGCGACGCCTCATTATTCCCGCCGCCGCGTCCATGAAGCACATTAGCGCTGTTTCCGTGAGCGAGACGCCGTCGGCCGGCGCCGCTTCTGGACCTCAATTGTAAAATGTAAATTGATATGTAAGAAAATGGCCCATTAACTTTTTCATTAATGCTTATAATGCTTTTTCTGTGTCATCGGAGGAAGGATGGCGGAAGCATGTGGCACCGTAGCACACACACCACTGACAGTCGCTGCACACACACACACACACACACACACACACACACTGTACCTGCCTTAGTCATTACAGTGTACAGTGTGTGTAAATGGACACAGTTCAGGTGTTTGCTGTGTGTCCAGGTCGTGCTGTCTGTACAGCGACATTCAGGCTGGCAGTACAGCACGCGTGCGCACACACACACACACACACACACACACACACACACACACACACACCATCCCCGGCTGTGCATAGCATTACAGTGACTGTAGCGACTGCTGATGGCAAATTTGAGAGGCGCCGCACAAACCACTGTCCCCCGGGCTGTCCGGCGACACACCTCTCCAGTGTGTGTCAGTGTGTGTGTGTGTCAGTAGGCACCACAGGGTACCACTCGTGTTCACATCCTCCCTCCTGTCGTACTACTTACCCTGAATTAACGCGGTAAAAATTACCCTGCTGTATAAATGGGCAGATCGACGTACGAACCTCGCGCTGTAGGTCACCTTGGAAAAAAGCGTCAGATAAATACAAATAACAGTGATTTTGATTTTTATACACTGTGGGGACATTTCCTTGCAGTTTCAGTAAATCCATGCAGAAAATAACTGTGGGGACAAAACAAATGGGCTTTTGAAGTGTATTCGGCTTCAAAAAAAAAAGTTAAAATACAAAAATGTTTGTTGATACCTTTGTTGAGCTGGAAGATCATTTATGGTGTTGATGTGCTGTAGGAGTCCCGGGGTGTGTGTGTGTGTGTGTGTGTGTGTGCGCGCGCGCTGTTTCTTTACTGTTACTGAAGATGTTCCACTGAAGGGTAAAAGGTCGCAGGTATTTTTTTAAAATTCTGGAAGTGAATTCAAAGTAATATTTAGACCAGCGATACCTGCAGTCCGGGGCAATTGATACGCGAACAAATAACTTGGGCGGAAACAAACAAATGTGTCGCGCAGGCGACAAAACGGCGTGCGGGAGCGACGGCCGTCGCCGCGTGAGCTGCTGTTGGCCTGGCAACCGCCCGCCCCTCATCCCGCCGCTCCCTCGCGCCGTGATTGATTTTCTTTAATTTTCTGCCGCATCTTGGAAGAGAAGAACGAACGAAGGGAGAAGGAGGCACCGTGGGCAGCGCAGCCCGTCGCCTCGCCGCCGTGCGGGGACATCCGCCAGCAGAGCCGCCGTAACGCGGGCGCCTTCCCGCCTAATCCGTGACACGAGCCGCGCATTAATAGGGAGATTTAGCGCGCGCGCGGAGTTTTGCGACGCGCCTCCCAGAGTCGTTCTGATTGGACGGCGGCGTGACGGCGCTGGCGCAGCGGGGAGGCTCCCGCCTAATCTCCTAATCTCAAAATGGGCTCCGCTCCCGCATCCAGTCGAACGAGGGCACGGCGCTAAAACCCTGCGCTCGCACCCAGTTCGTTTAGAGTAAAAGCAGTAATAAGAAAAGGAACAACAAAGACAGAAGTTTTCCCTTTAATGTGCGTGTCATGGCGTTCGTTTGATACACAGGCCGCCCAATTAAGACGCGCGTTCCGTCGCCCGCGTGACAGGCGCGGCGGAGGCACGTGGCGTCAGGCCGACAGAAGCGCCGAGATCTGAGGCGCGCGGCTCCCCGACCTGCTGTGACGAAAGCGCCGAGGCTGCTGGGAAATATGGCGGCACCGGGCCGGGAGCGCAGGACGGCGGCAGGCGGCGCAGCGGTTAGCGGCGTCCGCTGACGGTCGAAGGAGCCGAGGTGAGATCCTCCCCTGACGAAGGTACTCTCTCCTGCGCCGAGGCGGGAAAACACGCGGCTGCGTGAATTCTTTAACCTATTGGCGGCCCTCGTCTTATTTTAGCCGTTAAATAGTCGCGCGTGACCTTCGGTAGGTGCGACGCGTCGAACATTCCTGTCATTCAGCGCCTGTCTTCAGAGTGAAACTTCCAGCTCCTTTCAGTGGCCGCATTTCCCCCACTTCCTTCCACACGTTTCAATACCATTCAAACAATTCAGGTGCATTTATTTTTCTCTCGTACTTGGACAGTGTCGACTGGAATTTCTCTTTTTTATTCCCTATAATGCCAGCTGCATTATAAATACTGCGATTTAAAATACCCAGCATTCTATATGTAGGACAAAACTTTACTTTCCATTAAAATATTTTCGCTCTCTTCAAAACACAAAATACATCACATATGTATGTAAAATGGAGGGGAAAAATGCTTTGAAAAAGTGGCTTTAAGGCGCTTCTCAACGTTCTCCCCTGGGGGGTCTGGCACGTTCCCCGTGTGTCAGCCGGGGTTCCGCAGGGCTTGGTACTCGTCCCTCGCTCTTCTCGCCTCTTCCGGTGTTCTGTCGTTGTCTCTCGTGGGTTCTCCTATTGCTGCTACGCCGACAACTCCCAGCTCTGTCGTTCCATCTCCCTGTAGCTACAGACGTTTCCTCTCGCGTCGCACTTCGCCTCTCGGACACCTTCGCTTGGATCCCTGACTGCCATCTACACCTCAAACCCTCGAAGACCGAGATCCTTCCCTCAGATCTCTGCTTCTTCCAGAACATGAGAGCCATAGCCTGGTCCTGCAGATATGTTGTTTGCACCATCAGCCCTTATCTCACAACACCGTACGCAGCTCCTGGTCCAGACCACAGTGATATCCTGCCTGGATTACCGCAGCTCCCTCCTCGCCGACCTTCCAGCCTCATCTATCGAGCCTCTCGATCTGCTATAAGTTGTGTTTGACCTGGCAAAGTGTTTCCATGTATCTCTGCTCCTCACCTCTCTTCACTGACACCCTGTAGCTGCCAGTATCAAGTTCAACACTCTATAAGACGACTAATAAAAAGAGTGAATGTAAATGTCCTGCGACCCTTTAGTCACCTACTTGCTAACGGTCAACGTCAGCTTCAGGGGCAGAATCCATCTGATTCGGTTTTCTGTTTGTGAGAAAACAAGCCGGGGAGTTATTCGGTCAGCTCCACATTTAGGGAGGAGCAGCAGAGGTTCAGTGCAGTTTTCAAAGGGGGATTCAAACCACCGTCCTTCAGGTTATACATTGTGATCCTGACCCCCAGCCCCCTGAGCCACCTGTTAATAGTGTCAATCCTGGTCGTTCTTTTGCACGTAAGCAGCTCTCTTGCCGAGTGCACCCCCCCCCATAGGTCTCCTGTTTAAAGCCGACCCCCTGCACTGGCTCCACAGGGACTGGTGTGTGTGTGAATGTCCCGGGTGGAGGTGGGGGTACCTGTGTCCGAATGCAGGTGGTGCACGTGTGATCTGTGTGACGACTGTGTGAATCTGGGCCTGCGGATGAGAATCTGTCCGCTGGTGTGTTTGCGTGCGGGGGACCGTGTACTGGTGCGCGCTGGTGCGTCGCGGGTCACGTGTGCCCCCTGCGGGGGGCCTCCGCAGTCGGCTGTTTCGCTGGTGCCGGTCCTCGGCCGGCGACCCGGGCCGCTCCGCCGTGCGTCCTAATGAGTGCCGGGCTGAGCCCCCGGGTTGCACTTAAACTTTAAGACATCTATTATTAAGTTGCAAAAAACAGAGTCCCGGCCAGCGCTGACCTCGCCCCCCCGCCGTGCCTGCGTCTGAGGACGGAGGAGCCACCGCGCCAGCAGCCAGGGCCACGAGCCACACTGCGGCGGCCACAGGGCTGCGCTCTTTTATGGTTCCCCTCAATAAAAATTTTAAAGGCCATTAAATTGGATCGTCCCCACGGAGGGAAGGCAGTACCAGCCAACGTGCTGCGGAGTGAAGCGTCTCCCGCCTCGCACCCCCCCCTTGCAGATGTCGGCCCTTCGCTGGGGGGCAGGAGGATGCAAAACAGAGCAAACATTTTGCCCGTCGCTTCATTAAGAAGAGGAGCCTCTTTGATCTGAAGCCTCCTCAGCGACGGACTGGTGAAAAATGGCTAACCAGATAACTAGTGAGCAGCGATCGGGCGGCACCGCTGCTCCCCCCCGCCCCCCGCCAGGCTCTGACAGATGGCGTGGAGTGCGGCCTGCCGTGTGCGGGGAGCTCCCTGTGGGTGGCTGGAGCTGTTCTGCACGCCGCTCTCAGCTTCCACTCATGAGCGCTATTTCCGTCTGATTGGCCTGCGAGTTAAAAGCAGCCCCCCCCAGCCCCACCCCCACTCTCTCCACGTCACCCTCCCACCCCTGCTTCCCCCGTCTGTCTCCCCGAGCCGGATGGATGTCTGCAAGGCATTATGGGATGCATTGCTGCGCCTGTTTTCGGGCCATTTGGGGGCCCGGAGTCTGCCTGGGACGTCCCACAACGCCTTGCGAGAGACTGCGGTGCCAGGCCCTTCGTCTCCAGTTGCTGGTCACAGCAGATCGGGCCCCGAGTCACGCGAAGGCCAACATCTTGACAGCGCGTGCTTGCGGTCGCTAAAAACGCCGGTCGTTTGCTCAGCTCCACGGCGGCAGGCGCCGGGGCCACCGTGTTCGCGCTCGTGGCCGGGGGGGTGGAACCTGGGCACACCTTACCACATTGTGGTCCTGGAGCGGCTCCTGTGGAACCGCCATCAAACGCTGCGGGGTTAAGAACTGACTGCGCGTCGGAGATGATCAGTTGGGCGGTGGTTTCAGCCCCACAGTCTGGCGACCTCGGATGCTTATGTGCATTTTTGTGACATTTACCTTCCTGTCCAGGTGTTTGGTCTGTAGGGGGCCGCCCGGTCCCACCCTGTGCGGTGGCCCCCCCCCATATCCCCTGCAGTGGTGAATGTTTCTGTGTGTAAAGCGTGTGTTGCAGGGGGAGGACGCTGGCGGCGCTCTGTCCCGCCCCCCTCGGTGAAAACACGGGAACATGTGCGCGCAATATGGCCCCCGCCGCAGCAGGCCCTTTGATGCCGAGCTGAAGATGCACTTTGTTTGGAGAATTTTTCAGCAGCTGAGCTGAGCATCGCGAGGCGTCAAATCGCCCAAATGCTTCCTTCAGGCTTTCGTGTGCAGTTTCTCCCCTCGATCCCAGCGCTGAGGGTCCCGCAGCCCCTCCATGGCTGCTCCTCGCCCCGCCTCTGCTGTCCGGCGATACACACGTTCCAGGAAGGGATCTGGAGCCGAGCGGTGCCCCCCCACCCCCGCGGCCAGGGGTGATGGAACAAACTGTAGCAGGCGGCGCACTCTTAGGCGCACATCGATCGACACACTACCTGTTGTGCCACAACAAAGCCCGTCTGCGTCGAACCCGCTAACCACTGCTATACCGACCAGGCACACACACACACACACACACACACACACACACACACACAGCAGCGGCAGCTCTGTTCGGACGTGGTAACTGCGAACTCGCCGCGTGCAGGGGTGACCCTGCGCTCTGCAGCGGCTGACGCTGTTCAGAGTGCGCTGACTGCGCAGAGTGCGCTGTTTGAAGAGCTTCGCGGGCGTGGCCCGGGTGCGGGTCGGCCGCACGCGGCAGATGCTCCTCTCGGCGGCGCCGACGCGTTTCCCTCGCCGCGCCGCTCCTCATATTGCTTTCTGCTCCTCCTCCTCGCGCCGCTAATTAAGCCCCGAGTACAAGCTCGCTTCTTCTATAAGCCATCATCATTTTAAATTTATTTTGATTGATTTGTGTCAGCTTTAAGTATGCTTTCTGCCAGATCAATAAATAAAGATCAATACTTTAATGTTTTCTTCAGAACCTTTATTAAAAAATAGATTGGCTATAAAGAGGGCTGAATTACTGATGGCTCTGCCTACTTCCAATGCATGTCAACTGGAATCTAATTGAACAACATTGAACCGTTTGAGATGAGATGAGGGGAGCCGGCAGGAGCTCCAAAAACCCTCTTATTTACTGCGGAGTTCGAGACAGAGGCCGCACGTGCGCGCGCGCGCGCGCGCACACACACACACACACATACACACCTGCTGTTTGCATTACGTTAGTTGTTCCTTCAGCACATGACCTTGTCTGGGGCAAAAGTTTTATAGCTCAGCATCTACTAGAACTGTTGAGGTCAAGGGCTCCTGTTCTAGGGTACAACAGTGGGCAGCAGTTACTGCGTCCTGAGGGGGTCTGAGGCCTTCAGGTCGTCGGGCAGTGCGGCGGACAGGTGCCGGGTTGCGGTCGTCCTGATGGAGGGAGTGAGGCAGCGTGTGGGACTGGCTTCTGGCCGCCGTGTTCAGTGCCACTGAGGCTGTGTGCTGCTCCTGCTGGATTGCGGCCCGCCGTGCAGCTGTGGGCGGTTGCGGGGACATCTGCTCTTGCTGGCCCAGCCGGAGCCCACAGGGGGTGGCCGGGTTAATGCCACAGAGGCCCCTGCCCCATATCTTCCTCTAATAGCCCCAGTTTGACCCCGCCCCCAACTCTTCTCCAGTGATTAATGGCACAGAATTGCCAGCGGCCAGCGGATAAACCGCCACCGGCAAAACCAGGCGGCTAGAGCCTCAGCATCAAACTACAGCCACACGCTCAGCCTCACTCTGGAACTGGACTCTGTGTCACTCTGGAGCCGGACTCTGTGTTGATGTGGAACTGGACTCTGAGAGTCATTCTGGAAACGGACTCTCAGCATCTCACTGGAACTGGACTCTCAGCATCTCACTGGAACTGAACTCTCAGTGTCTCTCCGGAGCCGGACTCTCAGTGTCGATGTGGAACTGGACTCTCAGAGTCATTCTGGAACTGGACTCTGAGCGTCTCTCTGGAGCTGGACTCTCAGTGTCTATCTGGAACTGGACTCTCAGAGTCATTCTGGAAATGGACTCTCAGCATCTCACTGGAACTGGACTCTCAGAGTCATTCTGGAACTGGACTCTGAGCGTCTCTCTGGAGCTGGACTCTCAGTGTCTATCTGGAACTGGACTCTCAGAGTCATTCTGGAAATGGACTCTCAGCATCTCACTGGAACTGGACTCTCAGAGTCATTCTGGAACCAGACTCTCAGTGTCTCTCTGGAGCTGGACTCTCAGTGTCGATGTGGAACTGGACTCTCAGAGTCATTCTGGAACTGGACTCTCAGCATCTCACTGGAACCGGACTCTCTGTGTCTCTCTGGAACTGGACTTTCAGTGTCGATGTGGAACTGGACTCTCAGAGTCATTCTGCAACTGGACTCTCGGCATCTCACTGGAACCGGACTCTCAGTGTCTCTCTGGAGCTGAACTCTCAGTGTTGATATGGAACTGGACTCTCAGAGTCATTCTGGATAATGGACTCTCAGCATCTCACTGGAACTGGGCTCAGCATCTCCTGGGAGGGGGCTCCTGTGTGAGCAGAAAGAGGGGCGCTGTGCTGTGTTGGTTCTGCCTGGCTGTGTTCCCCCCATTGCGCAGTGTGAGCCCTGTTCGCCGCTCTCTGCTCCACTTTCTCTCCTGCGATGCTGTCAGTGTGGAGGTCTCACACAGAGGCTCAAGCCCACATCTCCGCTGCCTGCATTTCACGCCCCGTTCTCTGTACTCTGTACACGTGTGTTTCTGGCTGTTTCTGGTTGTGTGCAAATATTTATTTTGCGCTCTGTGCTGCGACGGTGCGCCAGCGTGACCCTGAGGGAGAACACCTGGGCTGCAGGTGCTGCCTCTGTCCACTAAGCACTCAGTCTGGGCTCACTGACCCCAGTGCTGCTGCCACCGCGTCGCTCGATTCGTCGACTCGGCATCATTAGCAAACAAGAGGGCGCCCCTTCTCGGCGTGATGGAGGGTCGGCCGCGGCGCCCCGAATCCAGAGATCATTTAATATTCACCCGCTTTGTCCAAGCCCGCAGAAAAGTTTGGTGAAATCTACTCCTGCAGGAGAACAGAATGCTGGGAAAACACTGCAAGTGAGAGCGGCCGTCCGGCCCCCGGTTCTCAGATCGGGACTCGGCCAACTGTGGCTTGGGTCTGAAGGAGCGAGGAGTTCGTGCTGCGGGTTTGACATGGTAAGAAACTGGCCGGTTGCTCGCTGGCCAACCTGAGTGGAGAATCAAAACCCCCCCACCCCACCCCACCCCACCCCCTGCCAGTCCTTTCCCTGTCCTGCCTGTTCTGGGCTTCCATCATGCGCCGCTGCGCCAACCCAGGGACCACGTTTATTCGCGGGAAGCAAAGAGGATTTTACCGCCTCGAGGGTTTCTAGTCCTCAACTCGACATGTAAACCGTGCGATTTGAGAGTGAGGCAAGTGTGGGGGGGTTTACAGTTACACTGTTTACCCCGAGTACCGCGGTGAAGCTCTTTACCCCGGTGTTTGCCGTCGGGCTGCAGCCTGCACGCGGTTCCGGAGGCTGACGAGGAGCCGGCCGGGCTCCGCACGCCGCAGCTGGGGGGCAGGCGGGTCGGCCGTCCCGTTCCCCTCCTGCTTCTGGGTACAGCTGTTCAGAGCCGGATGTTCAGAGGCTCAACTGGTCGGCTTTAGTGCATTTCGTTGTAATCGTCTCCCAGTTGCCTTGTCAGAAATCAATTCGAGTTCAGAGCCGACGCGCACGGGGAGGTCAGGCCTTCTCCGGCCTAAATATTTTATCTTTCAAACACGTCTGGAGCTTTTAAAGAAGAGCGGCAGCCTGCTTTCCCATTTCCCCGCCGCTCGGACGTGCTGGGCGAGGCCTCTCCGCCAGCCCAGGTCAGTGCTGGGTTAAAATCAATTAAAATCAATTATTAAGTGTCTTGTGTATCTGCGAGAAGTTAAAAAGGAGGCCGGGTGGCGAAGGCTCTGCGGTTGCGAGTCCATTTTGCTGTTTGATAGCCTGTTCGCTTGGCGTGGCCCGTACTGCGGACCCACTGCAACCTTGAAAAAGCACTTATTGCGGCTTTTGGCGGCGGCTTGCAGAGCACGCGTCAGAGGTCACCGAGTTCGCTCGGTGACACCTATCGTTTGGGTGTTTGTCGAGCCGCCGGAAGGCGCGTGGCGTCGCTCTGCCGCCGGGGATTCTGGGAGAGGCAGTGAACCTCTGGCTTGTGCGGCTCAGGTGGTGTTCGAAAAACCAGCGACGGGACTGGATTCCGTCCCTCGGCGTCGACCGGGACTGCGCAGTTGGAAGAGGGTCTGAGCTATGCTGTTATTATTAATAATTTAACGGGATTTATCCTTTTATACAGCAGGGTGTAATTTTTACTCCATCCCTTCTGGGGAAGTAGCTCGATCAAGCGACCGCACGAGGGTTTTTGACTCGAGAACCTTCCGGAGGGGGGGGGCACAGATTATAAGTTCACGTTCTCAGTAATAATTCAGCGCCTATCAGTCGAGTGAGCAAATGAGGAGGAGGAGGAGGAGGAGGAGGACGGGGGCACCGCAGCCCTGTACGCAGCTTTCCAGGGGTGCTGCTGCTAAACCAGAAGAGGTGACGACATCGTAATATACGTAATATACGACGGTGACGACGGCTGTATATTTGTTTTCTTTGATTTGATGGAATGTGGGATTGTGTGTTTTCTCGGGGTCCGGAAGATTCCGCTGTTTATTTTAGCTCATTGTCTGTGAGATGAACCGTGTCCCTCTGCTTTGATGTTGCTGTTTGACCGGCCTGTCGGGTTCACTGCCTGTAGCCTCGCTGGCCTTTAGTTAAAAGAGAAGGCTGGCTGGGGAATCGATGGTCTGGGTCCGGCGGCCCCTCGTTCACGGCGGTGTCGGAGCGGCAGCGGGGCGCACCGTTACGCCCCGGTGAGCGATCCGCTCTGCCAGAAGCCCCGATCGATGCTTCTTTCATCATAGAGGTCTGGCCGGCGGAGCGGGGCGGAGACGCTGCCGTTCACGGAGCTCTTTACCTGTGGCTCCCGGACGCCACCTGCCCCCAGCCGCTGCTGTCCAGGGTCCTCACTAATGTTCTCCGATGCTCATGGCCACCAGCCTGTCGTCGTGCTGCTGGACCCCCCGCTGGGCCTGATGGGGGGGGGGGGGGTCAGCCAGGGCCTTCAGCTTTACGCTCAGCGCTCCAGCTCGCTGAGAGGACGGGCTTTTTGATTTGTTCCGATTGGCTGTGTTCGTGTTTCTGCTCATTCTGCTCGGGGATCCATTTTGTTCTGACTGCTGCTGTTCTGCTTTATTTTGACCAGCGAGTCCAGCATTTAACTTTGTCCTGAGAGGGAGCAGCGGCACCCAGTTGAGTCTTAACAGCGCAGCCTGTATTCTAGCTCCTTCCTTGTGTATCAGCGTTCCGGTTTGTGTCTGGCACGTGACGCCAGCGCTGGAATTCCGTTCCACCAGAGTGACTCCATGTTTCACACTTTGCTCACCGCTGTGTCCGCTTGGTGTTCGGGGAGGCCCCCCTCACCTCTGGACCCCCTGTGCCCACCCTTTGGCACTTATCAAATACGATCAAGCAAGCAGTCGCCACGAGTCGCGACGCTGTAAAGCGGAAGCTGGAAACGGACGAGGAGCCGTCTTTCCGGGGCCCGTCGCGGAGCCCGGGCCTCCCTGTCTCCGGGCAGCAGGCCGCTCGCTGGCTGGCTGTCACCGGCTCGGTGGCGGGCGCTAATGAAGAGGTCCGCCGCCATCCATCCATCGGCGAGCGCCGTTCAGGGGATTACCCTGTCGCCCGCTTCTGCCGGAGAGAGCTGAATTAATCCGAAATCTCGCCGATTAAACGAATCCCCAGAGCTTGCTTAATTAACCTAATAAAAGTACTAATAGAACCATTTCCAAAGGTAAATTTAATTTACTTGTCAGGATTGTACATCAATAGCGCTAAGGACCGTGGGCACTTAGCTGCCTGCGTTCGCGCGTGCGCTCGGAAAGAATAAATAACGGCCATTTACATCTTCATTTGATTCCGCCCGCTGTCGCCCGGCTCGGTCAAGTCATTATGAGGAGAGAGAGAGACGGCAGAGACTTAACTTGACCAGAGATTAGCGCCACGCTGGCGAGGAGGGACACATTGCCGTTTCAGAGCACGTCCTCCCTCGTTCCCGACCTGCTAATAGGGGAAATAATGTTTAAACGAATTAGGTTTGATTAAGAAGATTGCCACCCTTTTTATTTTAATAGGGGTTTAAACAAATGTAGTTGGCATGGAATGGCCATAAAAACTTACAGACGGGAACTTCTCCCTATCGCTTACAGCGGCGCTACGAGAGCCGCGACGCGCCTCTCATTACTGCCCCCCCAACGACAGTGTAATGACCCGCAATCATTTGTAAGTGAATAACTATTAAAAGCGTTTCCACTGCAGAGGATGCTTTTAAAGTCAAATTAAAGCAGGTGGGAGGCAGGTCTCCTCTCTGCCTGTTACGTACAAGATGGATGAAAATCTCATCACTTTTTACAGCCGAGGATTTTCACCGCGGCGAACGAAAATGGCAGTGCGGTCCGGGCCGGGGGTGGGCGGGGGGGCTGAGGCGCTGGGCCGGTAGGGGGTCCGACCGTCACGTTCCGGCGGAGAGCGAGCGGCCCGGCGGGGTGCCGGGTCACGTCACCGTCTCGGAGAATCGGTGTCGTGAAAACGGCTCTTCTGTCTGCACACGCAAACCCCCTCGTCCGGGTGTGTGTTTATGTGCGTAAAAGCACATCTGAAAGGATGCGAAGCCTGGGAGACGCCGCGTTGGATCGCATCGACACGTTCGAGTTCGCTTTCCGTGGCTTTCGTTCTGTCCTCCATTCTGCTGAGCCAGATGAGGAGATCCACTCAGAAGTCGTTGAATCCTTTCTCCGGTCGCCACATTCACGCATCTAATATAAACTAAAAAATGACAAACCTTCTGAAGCTTTTCTCCAGAGACAGCTGCAGCGCTACCGATGTGCTGTAACTTTTACTGTGCCGGTGCAGGGTAACAACCTGCACGAAGGGTGGCTGAGCAGCAGGTGGGATTTAAACCAGGACGTCAAGGTCCCAAAGTTGCGCCTCTAACCACCGGGCTATTTTTTAGGGGAAGTTAACTGTAAGTCCCCGTCAGCAGCAGAAAATGGACCAAATGAGAACGAGGATCAGATCTGAGACTCTCGCCTTCAACACGTTCAGCAGGACTGAAGTTTCGTCCACGGCGTGGTCACTCCTCGGGGTCACGCGTCTGGCCGGCGGCTGCAGGACCTCGCCGATGTGAGCCATGGTGTCAGGCGACCGCGCGGTTGAGAGATTAGTTTTCCAGGCTGTTCGTTCCTGTTTCTCTGAGCAACCTTCACAGAGGCTACAAACGGTGAGAATCACTCACAGGCCACATGGTCACATTTCTTTTTATGGAATCTGAAACACTTCTCATATTCAGCCTCAGTGAAGCACAATCAATATATATTTTTATTAGCAACAGTTTAACCAAGGGAGGGAAGGTCATGTTCCCAATTACTTCTCTAATAAACACGTGGATGGAGTGCTGAACACGCCGAGTGGGGCTGAGCTGCCGTTGGTGGAGGAGGGCAGAACGAGGGGGCGAAAGCTGGGAGAAGAAGGGGGAGAAAGTGGGGAGAAGGAGGGGAGAATGTGGGGAGAAGGAGAGCAGAAGGAGGAGAGACCATGCGTACGGTGGCCGCTCGGCTTTCGGAAGCTGCCGGAAGCCGGCCGGAGTGGTCAGGCATCAACAGGCGTCTCTCTGGCTCCCGCTCAGTTCGGGTTCTGCTTGGTTCTGCTGCTCGGCGGTGGTGCTGAGAGATGTACATGTAGGGTGTGGTGTGGTAGCACCACCCAGAAGGACCCCCTCAGACAGCTGCCGATGACCCTCCGGGCTGCATCATTCTTACTGCACCTGCTTATGTTTTCGCTGCTGTTTTCCTTCAGCATGAGGTCATTGTGCCTCAGATCTGTTTCTCAACAACACGGGTGTGTGAGCATCAAAGATGGGAGCTCCTTCCACCTCAACTGTCCCTCTATGGGAGAAGCTTCTCCTGAGGAACGTCTCTATTGGGACACAGGGATGAGGGTGCGGGGTATTGGGGGGCTGTTCCCCCCCGCCGCAGATGTACATAATGCTGACCTCTCGCTCACTCTGCCGGAGTCACACTGAGAATTCAATCTAACCAGAAAAACAACTGGAAAATTGTTATGCAAATGAATGTGTGGCAGATTGCTGGCAGAGATGGGGTGTTTTTATTTATTTCCCCCGTTGTGTGTGTGTGTGTGTGTGTGTGTGTGTGTGTGTGTGTAAGAGAGACATGTATTTTGACATTAAAACATGTAGAGCTGTGCGAGAGCTTGGTATCTTCAGATATGACAGGGATCTGACTGTGAGATTAGGATCTAAACTTGTCACCAGGGTCTGAAGGCAACACTGACACTTGAACTGACCCCAGGATCTAAACACCATCAGGACCAGAACATGTGAATAAGGTCCACATGAGATTAGGATCTAAACCCCTCACAGGGACCTAATCGTGTGATCAAGAGCTACGTGCGAGATTAGGATCCAAACCCACCAGCAGGATCTGATCACGACCAAGAAGTTGGAGGTCAAGATCCACACGTGACGTCGTGCTGCCGACACGCCGCAGCTGAAAGAAGGAGAGTCGCTATTTGCTTTTGCTGACTCGGCACTGAGGAACCGGGTCCTTCGTTCGGAAACAGACCCTTGGCTGTCCTTAAGCCCCCCGTATGATTAGCGGCCAAAGCAACAGCCCTCGGCGGGTGATTAAATATCACCTAAAGTGGTGAGAAGAGCCACATGATGATGGCAGCGTGGGGGGTCAGTCGCCCTTTAATTGGAACTGCTCTTCTGATGCAAAGGTATCAATCTGCTCCTGCGTACCAGAGCAGCGCACGGCGGGAAGAGACAGCAGAGCGGCGGTCTGAGAGATGGCCCGAACCCGGCGGCTTTCCAACCCAGAGCGACTCCTTCAAAGTGACGGCCGCGCATCTGCAGATGCTTTAGCTGCTAGTTTTCCAACAGCAGTCGGTGTGTCGGGCGACCGGCACCACTGCGGTGATCCTGACGGGTGGCGGGACGCCAGTGATGAAGCGCTGAGGAGACTAGAAGAGAAGTGGGTCTGAGAAGGTATGAGATGCGTCTTAACTTCCGGGAGGGATTCAGGAGGTCTTAGGGAGACAGAGCTCATTCTACCACGTGAAGGCCAAAACCAAGAACTTGTGGATTTTTGACTTGGGGCTGCTGTGGTTCCAGCTGCTATTGGCTCTCCTTGCTGATCGATCTGATGATGGTGGTGATCTCCACAAGCTCTTGGAAAGCTTTGTTCCTCCAAGGTCAAGAGTTCTGTCCCTCGCTGCACCTCCCCTCCTGCTGTCTTTCTGCCTGCTGGGTGAAGGTTAGAGGGCCCCTCCTCACAGGGTCCAGGCCCACACGCCTCAAGGCCCTCCGTGATGGCGGACGTGCTGTACCCGTGGTCACGATCTTCTCCTCCCTGCCTTCCTACACCCTCTCCTGCCTCTACACCACACGCACCTCCCAGCATCTCACTGTCCAGCCCCAGTCAGGGCAACTGGCCAGGTGCTTACCTTCCAGAACATTCTACAGCACGAATGTATGCAAAGATGTGTACGTGACAGATCACAGGTTGATAGCAAACATAATGACAACTATTGAGAGGTGCATGATGGGTAGGCGAGAGTAAATAACACAGTAAAATGGAGTAAAAGACAGGGAGGGCTGGGAGTCACCAGCAGGGTTCCAGCAGCTCCGTCACTCTGGTCTCGTGTTCTCTTAAGGACCTCCAGCACCTCTGTAGTTCCCATACAGCAGAAAGGCATCCGGGGGGGAACGGAAACGGAGGCGAAGACCCCCCACGTGACGGTCTCTGCCGATGGGGCCGAGAGCAGTTTAGCACTAAGCCCTGTGTGTTTCTCTGTGTCCTTCGCTGACGTCCCACCCGGAGCCGAGATCCGGGGATGAAGCGGCAAGTTGAACCGGACTTGGGGGGGGGGGGGGGGTTTACAGACGACGGCTGTCAGACCCTCAGCACCACGGCGGCCAACCAACCTGACACCTGGCGGGCAGCNGGGGGGGGGGGGGGGGGGGGGGGGGTTTACAGACGACGGCTGTCAGACCCTCAGCACCACGGCGGCCAACCAACCTGACACCTGGCGGGCAGCAGCTCGCCAATTAGGGTTCCTGGCTAGGTGTGCTGGAGATGCCGTACACGGTCTCACACACACACACACACACACACACACACACACACACACACACACACACACTGTAACAGCTGCTTTTCACGCAAAACAACATGGCAGTTAGTTTTTATTTTACCACCTTCATCTGCATCATCTCTCACTGCGCTCTGTGTTCATTGTGCTCGATGTTCTGCTCACCTGACCGTCCCGTTGACCGCGGACGTCACCGCGGTAAATTGCACCGCGGTGCGTCTCTACTCGTGTTTCGGGGCGGTTCTGCGGTCAGGCGTGAGCCTCCAGCACGAACCACCTGCTGACCTGCTGCAAGTTTCACACAACTTTTCCAGGCCGGATTACAGCGGATGAGTCACTGGTTCCCACGCGGATGGGTGTGTGATGACCTGGCCGGAAGAGTGTGTGTGACTGACACACTCCGCCCGCTGGGTCCAGGCTTTGCTTTTTATAGCTCTCTTTGCCAGTTTTAGCAACGCTGTGAGTCACGTACGAAGCAGCTCACATGAGTCAGCAGCCCTGCAGGGGGTCGCACTCTTGCTCACTCCCGCTATCTGTTAACAAAGACGATGCACACCGAGTTGCCAGTTTGTTAGGTACACCCCCTACGTGACTGCGGTGTACGCGAAACAGACCCTGGCTTCCAGGCTGGTTTTTATTTGAGGGTTGGAATGGGCAAAACAAGTGACCTTGATGGCTTTCAACACGGCATGACAGTTGGCCCCAGACCTGCCGGTTCCAGCACCTCCTAAAGTCCAGTTGTTAGGGTTGAAGACCACGTTGGGTGATGAGGTTGTCAGCAAAGAACAAGAAAGTGCCTCCCCAGGGAGCGTCAAGACTGGACCGTCGAGGAGCACATGAATCCAGATTCCTTTTGCATCATCCTGATGGAAGGATCAGAATTAGGCACAAGCAACATGAGTCCATGGCACCGTCCCGTTCGGTGTCAGCGCTGAAGGCCGGTGGTGGGAGTGCGATGGTGCGGGGAGTGTCTTCCTGGCTCACATCAGGCCCCCTAATACCCACTAAAAAAACGCATGAATGGCAGGGAATGTCTGAACACGACTGCTTATCGAGTTCATCCCTTTATGGCTGCAGTTTATCAGCACTCGTATGGATGCTTCCGGCATGATAATACAGGGCGTCACACGACACGTATCCTCACCAGATGGTTCCAGGAACATGACCAAATGAAGCATTGTTGGGATGACGTTGAAATGGTTGATTTATAGCAACTGCGGAACACAGTTGTTCCTGCACAGCACATCCAGCCTCCTGTACAATGACCAGATGACCAGATGAACACGTGCAGCTCTGAAGGCCAAGAGAGGCACAACACACTCCCCACACTCTGCTCAAAGGTGGCCCAGCTGAGCTGAGAGAGACCAACAAATGTGTGTGACAGTGACGGGGCTGTGGCTGCACTCCAGCCATTCACACATTTCCCCATTAAAGCCTTTCCCAGCTCCGTGTGGCGCCTCCCACAGACACTCGGCCGAGTATAATTTTCGACGCCTCGGAACACACCGCGCTGCACCACCTGCGGTCACTTCACACCTTAAACACACACCTGTGCACCTCACACACACCTTATACTCACTTCACAGTCATTTCACACCTTCCACAGTTATCCACACCCACCTCGCTGACACACACACAAACACACACTCGGGCCGGTTGTGCTTCATTGCTGCCAGAAGCACTGCAGCCTGATATAATCCAGTATCACCCCCCCCCCCCCCCCCCCCCCCCCCCCCCCCCCCCNCCCCCCCCCCCCCCCCCCGTCACGACGCCCCTTACGACCCGCGGAGAAGGACCTCGCGCAGAGGATCGCGGGATTGCGGCCGTCTTAGGTGCCGAGGCCCAGCTTCGCACGCGGCCCCTTTCATCACTGCCGCTTTGCCGCCGCTGCTCCAGGGCTGCTAGGGGGGTCCGGTGTCACCGTGTTATTATAGCCGCCTTCACGTGTGAAGTACAAAGGCTGCGCTGAAGTGTCAGCGGGAATAAACACAGAGCGAAGCCACAGCTGAGACCCCATTAATGTGCTACTTTTACATCAGTTCGCATCCAAGTACCAGAAAATGTTTCTCTGTTTTCGGTGGGGGGGGGCAGTTTAGATGTGAGCAGCAAACAAAGTGTTATAACTGTAGAGTAGTTATCGTGAGCCACAGAAGTGAAAACACAAGCTTCTCTTCCTTGTTTAAGGACCGCGCCCCCAGCCGGGGCTCCGGCACGGACCCCCCTGTTGTACCTTAGAGCCAAGCAGCCGACCTGAATCAACATTTATATTTAAGGCTGTAAAACGAATGAACTGCAGACTCTGCAATTCGCTGTGGGTGAAGATAAATATTAAAAAAAGACGGGAGAAAATGAGCGTTTGCTCGTCACCGACAACAGGCCGAGTTTCAGCCGCACCTGCCTGTGCCCCTACCCACGATGCCCGGCACAGCCGAGAGGGGGGGTCACGTCGAGGGGGGGCCTCGAGCGGCGGTTCGAGGGCCGCTTGTCACTTACAGTCCGAGTCCCTTACTCTAACCCCCCCGACACCCTGCCAGGTGTACCACACCCCAAAATAGCCACCCCTCCCTGCATGTCCCCCCCAGGTATCCCCTCCCCCTCAGCTTTATGTGCGTGATTTCACAGCACTGGGGGGGTGTCAAGGTGGGGGGGGCACTGCTGGGCGCGCGCGCGTATGTGAGTGAGTGTGTGTGTGTGTGAGTGAGTGTGAGACTCAGATTGCAGCTGAGAGGTCCTTCTTCACCCGGCCGCCGTCGCCGGATTGGGGCCGCGGTGCAGCGACGCAGTCGGTCCCTCAGCTGCACACTTTCAGGCAGCAACTGATCTTTTCAAAACGCCGACCAGCTGTAACTTCGGCCTTCAGTGTTTCTAAAGGGCGTAAAAGCAGCGAGTAGAAGGTGAGACAGGAGAAGATGACCTGCCAGTTCTGTGCCCCCCCGCCCTCCCCGTAACACCCCCGGCTCCCGGTGATATCGACACCGTGATTACTCTGCCGGCGGGGTCGTCCCGGGTCAGCGGAGTCTGCAATGCCCCGGGTGAAAAACCCCCCTGTTGCCGTCCAGGACCAGTCGCTGGTCCGTTCCGCCGCAGAGGGACAGACTGCCGAAGTTCGGTCGCTTCTGCCCACACGCGTGGCGCCAGCGCGGAACCGAGGAGGCGCCTCAGAGCGAGTCGGAAGCTGAAGCCCGCCCGCGTCTCCGTTTCCACGGGTGGAGAAGCTGGAGGAACCCGAGTGGCTCCTGCTGTTGGGTCGCCGATGCTTTTCGCCGGACGTCGCATCCGTCCACGGTGACCTGCGCTGATTTGCCCTTTCGTCCAGGCGGGGCACGACGGCAGGACCTCGATCCAGGGTGGGACTGACACCTCTGCGCCACCTGCTGCAAACTAATCTTTCCTCACAAACAGCCGTCTGTATTCACTGTTAGGCTGTCAACAAATGGTTCCTTTTTTTTCCCAGGTACAATTAACGCGAAGGGCAGCGACTTCCGTCGCCGGTATTAACCCTCGTCTTTATTTCAAGTTACAGGTTTTTGATGATCGGGGTCCTTCTTATTGTTTACTGTATGATAACAATAATAATTGTGGAGACGATAATTGCCGATGGCCGCAGATCTGATGAACCCGCCGCTGGTGGGAACCGGTGGGAGACACAGCCGCAGATGTGAGCGGGGTGACGGCGCTGGACCCGGGTGCTGCCAGGACACACACACACACACACACACACACACACACACACACACCGCATTAGGCTAACAGCAGGAAACAGTTGATTTTCATTTCTGTACTGAGGCATTTCCATGATGTCTTAACACTTGTAAATGAGAACTCCTCCTCCAATCTGTCACTTTAATGCACTATAGATTTTATTTCACCCGCTGCAGTATCACATTCTTAATAATAATAATCAACCGCCACTGTTGTTTTCCTGCAGAAATTAAATCTCGATGCTGAGTGCACAACTAATATAAGCTGTTGCTGGAGGAGATAAAAAAATAAGCGTGATGAATCATAAGGGCCGGGGTCCCTGTTCTGATGCGACACACAATTACAGGAGGAGTTCGAGTCCATCGGGCCCTCGGAAGCCGGCTGCCTCCCACGTTGCCCACGGCAACCGTCCCTCCTGGATCACCTGGGCTGCAGGTACGCAGCTCCGGGCGGACGGAGGAGCTCACGCGACGCCGGCTTTGGTGTGGAAAACATCTCTGCGGCTTCCCTTCCAGAGGAGAAAGCAGCCAAAACTCTGCTCACCCATCTGACAGCTTGAACCGAGATGAAACGCGGGGCACCTCTGCGCTGGCTGTACGCTGCACGTTTACTCACGGGATGAAAGTGTCGAGCAGCAGCCGTCACCCACCTCAGAGCCCTGGGGGGCAAGTGGGGGGGTGGGAGGGGTTGAGTAGCAGGCTGCTGGGTCAGGCTTGCTGTCCTCTTATTGTACCTGAGATGTTGGGAGGAGGTTCTGCAAGTGGAGACGCAGCAAGCTCTGCTGAGGGACAAGAGTGACACACACACACACACTCTCACAGAGTCTGTACCACTGTCTTCGTGCCACGTCCACGTACCCACGGCTCAATGGTGACGTGTGGCTCCTGCAGAGGGGCCCCCGGTGGAGCCGCCAGCAAAGCCCCCGAATAACAGGAAGTGATGCTCCCAAGATTTATTAGCACAAGGAAGGAGATGCGGAGAAAGCCTGAAGAAATGTGTGTGTGTGTGTGTGTATGTGTGAGAAATTGCGTTAGATTTACTCATTTAACAGACATTTTTCTCCAAAGCAACCGACAGCGTTAAGCTATTTACAGCAACAGACCCATTTACAGAGCAGGGTGATTTTTACTGTATTAGCAGAAGGTGGGATTTGAACCCAGGGCCTCCAGCAGAAGGTAGAGAGCTGGTTCGCCGCCAGCTTCCGTAAGCCTTCGGGCACCGAACACACCGCTGTGTCGCTGCCCTCTGAGACCCCCGCCGGGACAGTGACCCGCCGCCGGCGTGTCGTTCGGCTTTAGCGACGGCGACACGTGAACCTGCAAACCGTCCGCGTCCAGAAAGGGACGTTGCCCTGCGGACTCGTCTCCCCCCGAGTGGCCGCACCCCCCTCCTGCGGAGTTCATCTGCTCCAAGCCCACGTGAAGCGCAGGGCGGATGTGCTGACGGCTGCTGTTTAACGGGGCTGCGCTCAGCCTGCGGCCAGGGACTCATTCGTCTTCTCCTCTGATGCTCTTTTGTTCTCCGACCCATTTGTGTCTGCTGGGGGCGGGGCCAGAGGTGGCTGCGGTGCCGTCCCCGGATGCCCCCCTCGCGCTCCACCGCCCTTCCGGCACGGGCCGCCGACGTGTCCGAGAGGCCCGGGAGGTCAGAGGTCGGAGCGGACGGAACGGCGGGGGAGGCGACTCAGGACTCAGGCGTCTCGGCAGGTCACGGCGCCACCGGGAGACGTGGCGGAGGGCCGGGGATCCACTCACGTGTTTCACGAGGCCCGTCGGATGTTTCTACGAAAAGACGGCGACCGGCGGTTACGGCCACGCACTCGAACCCCCGAAGGCTGTCGATTTGCGCCTCGTTTCTCGGCTCCGTCGACAAAGTGTCGCTTGTAAAATCCGCGCAGGAACGGAGGAGCAAGAGAAGCTCTGATAAAGGGAGGACCACGGAGGGCGGTTTGGTTTGTGCCACCGCACAGCCTGTCTGCTCCCCCGGGCTGCTTCTGGCATCAAGCAGTTGTCATGGCAGCGCTGGATGTTGGGTCCGCTCTCGCGGCGACTCGGCGGAACTTCGAACCCGCGTCACTTTCCTTTTGTTTCCTCCTCGGTTCTGCGTCCATCTGACCGCATATCCAAAACCAGGAGTCCGTCCGGCACCGGAGCCGCGGCCCGGCCTTTTATCGGCCCGGTTCCCGTTTGCAGACTTTCTCCTTAATGGCCCCCGAATTTATTTCCATTGTCTTACAAAGACGGGAATCGTATTAATTGAGAAACGCAAAGAGGAGCTGTGATTTATAATTAACCAGCGAACGGGACACAATAAACAGCAACAGCGAGTCTGATAGCCAACAAAGAAAAAAAGAAAAAACTTGTTTTGATTTGTCCCTCGGCTAATGAATAGAGCGCTTATCGCTGACAAGGTTACATAAAACAGCTCAATGAATAATCGTCTGTGAGTCGGAGTGAAGCAGATCTCTAACAAGCTCGATTTGAACCTCTGACATCCACAGACTGTAAAAGATTGAGGACTGATGGATGTGGAGCCACTGAGCGCCGCTGTGTGTGTGTGTGTGTGTGTGTGTGTGTGTGTGAGACACGAGAAGAACAAGTGTGTACGTGAAACCGTGAATGTGTGTGTTTTGAGTTTTTCGCACACGTGTGTGAGGAACAGACAAAAAAAACGCTCTCCTGCCGGGAACTCGGTCGAGACCGTCGGAGTCGGGACCGGTTATAGTCAGTGACGTCGTAAGCGCTCCGAGTAACGGGTTTGAGTCGGACTAACCAGCCGCTGAGCTCGGATGTCTGAAAACAAACCGACCCAGAACCTCCCGTTCACCTCAGCCACCGCCGGTCGAGACTCGAATCCAACCCCTCTGTCAGGTCACCGTGGGACCGTTCCACATCTACACCTTTTCATCTGTCACTCGTCCCCAGACTCGCTCACGGGGTCCCGGGCAAATAGAGAGACGACGACACCAGATGTCATTTTGTATGTATTTGTCTGACTAATTGATGTGGCTGTCAGAAGATCGGGAGACAAACGAAAAAGATGCGTCTGAGGCCTTTCTTGAACACCGGACGGGATTTAGCGGCCGTGAGGAACGGAGGGGGTTGGTTCCGATTGATTCTGGTGACTTTGGGCACAGGCGGCACCTCACTTGTCTGTCATTCAAACCCCCGCAGGGGAGGAGCTGCCGGTGAAGGACTTGGGCTCTGAAGGAGGGAGGCGGCCTTCGGTCGAAAGAGGCGACTTGTGCGTCCGGTGTGTGATGCTGCGGCGTATGTATTTCACGGCGCCTCGTGGGGGGGGGTGTTTACTCTCGGTGACATTAGGAGGCGCCATCGGCGGCTCTCGTCCCCTTTCAGCCGTTTGTTTTAGAAGTGAGCGAAGGCCGCTTTGAAGGAGCACCGCCCGACTTTACCTTTTCATCAGCGCCGGGTAACATCCTTTTCCCGGCCTGTTTATCGCCGCCGCGATGAATAAATGATAAAGCCGCTTTTTGTTCTCTTTGACTTGTGTTGACATTCCGAGTTTTACCGCCTTCCTCTGCGGCGCTCGTCTCCGAGGGGGGGGGGGGGCTGTCTGTCGGCCGCGGACGCCCAGGTGCGACGACTTCCTCCTCGCTGCTCCTTCGAGACGTGTCCCGATGGCACGTGTCACCGGCGNGCCATAACATAAAATAGCAGGAAGTACGTGTGTTCATTTTGTACATATTTCTCTCTGCCCCCTCCCCCCCCCCCCCCCCAAAATATTAACCAGGGCCGAGTTACTCGGGAAACATTACTGTGTAATTATAAGGAAATCAGCTCATAAAAGGCTGTGTCTGAAAGTAGGTTTTATCAATTCTTAATATGCTGCCTTCATATTAAAAATAAATCAAATATACAGCAGCGATACAAGAGTCCCGTTTTAATCTTGCTTTGCCTGCAAACCGGAGTGGAGACGTTTTAATTCAATAATGCATGACACAATAAAAACTGGTGAATGTGTGATTATATTCCACACGAAGGCTGTTCATGTTGCCGTTGTTGTTGTCGGAGTCTCTGTTTTAATGTAGGCGATTCATCACGGGGAGGCGGGGGGGAGTGCACGTCACCGGCCTCACGCACGCTCCTGCCCGAGACGTCGGCCGTCCGGCGCCGCGATAAACTCTACTGCGCAGGAAGTGTGTAAAAAGTGCGTCGCCCCGCATTTGACGGCCGCCGAGCTTTTCCGCCTCTCCTGAGCGCCATCCTTCCCCTCGGGACAATCCAGAGCTCTCCTTCCCCTCGCCGCGTCGCGTTCCGGCTGAGACGGCGATTCAGCCGCTCGCGCAGCAGGGTAATATTTTACCCCGGTCTGCGGTACGACAGCAGGAGGGATGGTCAGACCCTGGGCTTCCAGCTGAAAGGCAGCAGCTCCAGCAAAAGCCGACTCTGGTGTGAAGAGCTGTCTGTGCTGCTCGCGAGGTTCCTCCTCCTCTGCGTGGACAAGAGGCCAAAATTCCTCCGCAGAGACCCTGGTCAGCAGCCACACGCAAAAGGTGATGCGACCAGTTACTGGCTGAGGGTGAGGGAAGGCAGACGCGGTCTGGCGGGGGGGATTCCGCCTGGCAGGAACAGCTGCTCTCCTGCTCCTGTCCTCGTGGCCTGTTATGCAAATGTCTGGACGAGTTCCCGGCTGGACGGTGCCCAGGAGCGCAGCCAAGCGCCAGAGCAGTTAGCCAGAGCAGCCGGAGCCCCCCACGGAGCCCCCCGCGGCCTGGAGCTCCCGCCTTTGCCAGGTCTTCATCCGCGACTGTCTGCTGGCAGCGGCCCTGGACAGAGCTGTAATGTCACCTGTCGGCTCACCTGGAGCGACCCTCGTAGCGGACTGCGTTTGGGGTCGAGTGTACGTGTGTGTGTGTCACACCAAGCAGGCCGTCACAGTCGGACTGCAGCAGGGTACTGTGGGCCCTGACATGACGCCCTGACCCCACCCGCTGCTTCCAAGACCCTTCGGGTCGGAGACCCAGCTGCAGTGACAGCAGCGGCGCCGTGATGTCACACGTACCTCGTACGGCTCCGGTAGCCGTTCCACCCGAGGCGTCGCCGTCCACGTCGCTGCTGGCAGATGAGCTCTGAGCCTCAGACAGGAGATGCTGGTGGCCACAACATCACCGTGTCCACAGCGTCTGCACATCTGCTTAACCAGTGAACAGCTGCATTACCTCCGGTTTACAAACACTCACTTTCGCACTTCACCTGTCGAGACCTGAGGAGGAGAAGCAGCCAGAGCTTTTCTCTCTGGCTCTGAAGACTGTGGGTTCAACACCTTATTCCTTTTGTAACACCGCTGAGCAGAGTGACGCTGGTGACTAAATCGCTGTAAGTCCCTTCAGGTCATTTTGGAGGGTTAGGGAAAGGAGGATGGGGGGGGTGGGGTGAGTTGGGGGATGGGGGGTTAAGGGGCTTGGAACACCATCTACATCTCAACATCTTTAAGACTGAGCTCTTTCCCTCAAATCTCCGCTTCTTCACACACATTGAACCCGTAGTTGGTTCCTGCAGATGTGTCCCGCATAACGTCAGCCAGACCTGCCCTCATCTCACAACACGTTTGACACATCTTCTCATCCAGACCAAGGTGATGTCCCACCTGGACTACTGCAACTCTCTCCTGCCTGGTCTTCTGGTCTCCACCATCAAACTTCTCCAGGTATCACAGAATACTACAGAACAAGTTATGTTTGCCAGTGGTGTGTCTCCCTTCCTTGTCTCTCCTTGGTTCCCAGTTACTGCTGGTGTCAAGTTCAGAACTCTGGTCTATGTGA
This sequence comes from Arapaima gigas, assembly GCA_900497675.1. Taxonomy (NCBI): domain Eukaryota; kingdom Metazoa; phylum Chordata; class Actinopteri; order Osteoglossiformes; family Osteoglossidae; genus Arapaima; species Arapaima gigas. The sequence continues at coordinate 24,545 of UFQX01001239.1, read as the reverse complement.
CCATTATTGGATCTGCTTCCTGGTCACTCCCTACAGCCCAGTAAGAGCTCCGTGCTCCTCCACCTTTGGCCACTCGGTGCTCCTACTCCGGTGGTCCCGGATCAAAAGCCTGTCGGTTCTCAGGTTTGTCCTTCATGTGATGGAATGACTTCCCTCCGTCCCTCAGAGATGCCGAAAGCCTCTCAGAAATCAAGAGGCAACAAAAAACGCATCTGCTCCAGATCTGCTTATCGTTCATCCGCTCAGCTGTACGCACAGCCCTGGTGTCATTTGCCAGGCGAACTTTCTGAACTTTGAGAGTTAGGTGGATGTCAAGCTCTTTGCTGCTCGTGAAATGGAATTTTGGCACTACGGGGGTGGAATTTGCACGTCATTCGCCCTCACGTCCCCTTTAGCGGTTCGGATCCAAAGCGAGGAGAGAAAACACCCCTGCGAGTCGCCTGCGGGGTCGCGGCGGGCCGTCGCCCCGCACCGGGTAGCTTTCGCTTCCGCCCTCTTCCTCCGGCCCGAGTTGCAGAAGAAGCTCGCGGTTAAAGAGGGGAGCGCAGGCGGGAATCGTTCCATTGTCTGCTTCCCACTGTTCTCCGCAAAGCCGAGTCCTGGGCGGCAATTTAGCGGGAGAGTAGAAGAATTAGTGCCATGCGGTCGTATGTGATATTTGTTTGCGCTGCGCCGCTGCGGGTCCCCATAAACCCACCCGCATTTATTTGATTTCAGCTGCGCCTCCCGTTTTAATTGACCAATTTTGTCTTCTCTGCACACAGAACCAAGGACGCTTAATTATTCGATCCTCTTAAAAATAAGTGTTTTCTCAATCTCCTGTGCGCCAAACGGCTTCGGCCGACAGGCGGGAGAGCGTTTCTCCATCTTGTTCGCGCCTCCGACAGCCCCCCTCCCGGCGAGCTCCCCGTGAAGCTAATTCGCCCCATACACGGCGAAGGTAATGACCAGATGGTGCCATCGGAGACGCCGGCGATGAAGAGCCGATAAGCAGAGGCGCCGCGGCGCCACCGGGAGGAGGCGCGAGGCGAGGCCGGGATGGCGAACGTGACGCCGCGCGGGCCAGGCCACTAAGGAGGAGCGGGAGAGAGGCGCACGGAGCTAGGAAAACCGGCCGAGGAGGAGACGCGTGTGACGGACAAGCGGCGGAGAGAGGGCTCGGCGTGCCCGTCGTAGGGTTACCGCGGTACCCCGTTCGGCCCGCGATCTCCTCCCCACCCGCCGTCTCCGGGAAACGCTCCGTTTGCGGGGCGGACGGTCTTTGTTCCTGAGAGGAGCTCAATAAGGGCCGAGAGCAGCGAGAGGAGAAGCCGAGTGCGCAGAAGGAGGCCTTTGATCACGCTTCATTTTATTTGGAGAGAAGAAAGAGAATAACGCGCGTGCGTGCGTGCATGTGTGTGTGTGTGTGTGTGTGTGTGTGTGTGAGACGTTCGGTGCTTGCAGCATTTAATATCGAGCTTGGAAAAAAACACGGTGTAAATGTTGGAGGACGAAGAGAGCAGTAATTTGTTTTCTTTACCTTCATCAGTTTTTCACTGTGCACCAGGTTCCTCCTCCTCCTCCTCTTCCTCCTCACCTCCCACCCGGAGCCGCAGTCGCCCTCCGTCCCCCTGAGGCCACCGTGTGTTTTCACAGCGGCAGCTGGAGCCACAGGGACCCCGAGTCCTGTGCCGGACGTTCAGGATGTCCAGTGTTTGTTTATAAATGTGCAGGATAGCAGGTAGAGCAGCAGTTACACACTTGAAGGATCCGGGTTTGAATCCCACCTCCTGCCGAGTCACAGCAAACGGGTGAGTTACTGTGAGCAGCTCAACACTGTAAGTGTATTTGGAGAAAAGTGAATAAAATGTAGTAAAAGCTGAAAGAAACGCGGTCGTGACACGAATGAGCATAATGGACACCGGTTTCCCACTAAGAGGCGGTGAAGTGGGGACGACGCAGGTGCGCGGTGTGGGCGACTCCCGTGTCCCGGGTTCGAAGTTCCGCACCGGAAGAAGAGCGGCCGAGCTCTGCGACAGGACCCTCGGCTCAGGGGTGACCGGCGCGGGTCCGGGGGTCCGGGCGTGGCGGGTCTGCGTACGACGGACGAGAAATCGGCGGCGGCTTAATGCGCCTCTCCACCTCGTGCGGCTTTCATTACCCGCCGGAGCGTCTGTGTCGATTTATGAAAATGAGCGGCACACGCAGCCGGCGTGCGAGGGTGACGTGGGGCCGCCGCCTCGGGCTCCTGCCGCGGGGTCTTAATGAAAGATCAGAGTGGCCCTCCAAGACCGTCAGAGAGCCCAGGACCTCGAAAAGCCCCAGATAATCTGTTTTACTTTTAATGGCAGCCATTTTATATTCATTAAGATCAAAATGCCGTTTTTGCTGGCAAATTGCAAAGCTATTCCACTCACAGCTTGAGCGCCCAGAGTCCCCGCCGCGTTTTATCTCTCTCGTAAGCAACCATGTGCCTGAAATGGCTAATGCGTGCGGCTGGGGCGCCGTCCCTCGCAGGTGGCACGCGGCCGGCAGGACGCCTCTCTTCTCGGTCAGATGTCAACAAACGTGCCGCCTCCGCTGACGCGGGCCACCCGGCTCTCTCTCTCTCTCTCTCTGTCTGTCTGTCTCCTCCTCGCCGTCCCGCCGTTTAACAACGTGAGCCGCGGGTGTCGGGTCGCGCCCCACCGGCAGGTGGGAGCCGAGGCAGTAGTTAACGGTGACATCTCCCCGTCACCTGCAATCAAAGGACTATTGTCACATCTGTCAACAGGGGCCACAGCCGCAAGCTTCTATGTTTATCGTGGCCTCCCTCTCCTGCTGTATCGCCCTCGCTCCGCTGGTGGCACTGTCGCCGTGTGGTGACACCGTCACCAGCTGGCCAGTGGGACCGCAGCGGCAGGAGTGTCAAGTGGGAGGAAGTTGGGGCAACACAACCGGGGCTAAAGTCCAGCGACAGGACTTGGCCAGAGAAGCAGTGCGGAAGATCTGAGGGAGACCATTTCTGTCCTGTAGAAACCAGCATCAGGGCTGTTTACTAGTCAAAAGTCAAAGGGTCGGAATCCCTATCAGACCCAACGACTCCCCCACAGCTGCGCCGCTTGCTGGTCCCGCTCGCCGGGGGTCCAAAACCAAACAGATGTTGCTTCTCAGCTGTGGCCCCAATGAGGTGGAATGAGAGCTGCTGAATCCCTCCCCGCAGATCAGAAGGGTCTCAAACCCACCTCTGTCCTCATCGCCTACATAATCGAACCCAACACCGTCTGCTGCGATCATCTGTGTATTCGAATGTCGCGTCCGAGGGATGCGAACCAGCAACACGGCGGTAACAGACGCACAAGCGCTTTGTTTGCTGTTGACCAATGAATAAATCTGTTTATGCGGAACATCAACGTGAGGACCTGTACACTTCAGTCTGTGGTCAGTAGGAGGCGCAATTTCAGGACTCTGCACTGGTGGTCCCGGTGAAAACCAACCCCTGGAGGTCTAGGGGATTCGATAACCCACTCTGAGCATGTGGGTGAGGGGGGTCTTTTTAATGGGATCCAAGCCGAGATGTGGGGGGTGGCTGGGGGCTGTGGGGGGGCTGCCTGGGGGAGGGAACAGTGTGATGGAGGAAAGAGTGGGCAGTGGACAGCAGGGACCTCCAGTGTGTCCACCAGTGAGTGACAGAGGGACGGGGAGAAGCGGAGGGACCAGACCCCCCTCCCCCAGCCTGGAGATGCAGGATTCATCCAAACATCTGCAGTAATCTGCGAATAAAGGGAGGCTGGTGGCCAAATGGAGCATTTCCCACCTCCCGAGTTTATTTTTGCTTTCTTTACGGACCTCTGGGGACGACAGCAGGACGACGCGTTTCGCTCCCGTGTCACCGGCCTGTTCGTAAAGAGGGTATGGAGCGCTTGGAGAAGATCCGCCCACATCAGGAGTAAATACATCAAAACAGGGTCACGTCCATGAATAATGCAAGAGGAGAAATATGGAGAAACATGTATTAAATACACAGAAATACACGGTTCTTCAGATATTAAATATTTACATGGCACAGTGCAGTGAGGGGCTGCGGCGTCCGAGTCGCAGCTTCCAAACACCCCTCCCGAGGACGCGGTGGTCCTCGTCACCACTCCTGCTTTGTGTGGTATCTCCTTCCCAAGGTCACACTAAGGAGATACCAGAACACACACACACACACACACACACACACACACACACACACATTGGAATCTCACTGTCCACTTGCCGCCTCCAGATGAAGTTGTCCTCACCAGTAGGGGGCAGTGTTTTTGAGCAGCGTAGGAAGCAGGGGTTGTTTGGGTCTCATTCCTGGGGTCATCAGTCTGTCGGGGTCCAGCCGAGGCCACGGGGGGCGTTGACGTCTGGGACACGTCTTCATATTGAGTCGTGAGGCCCTGTGGTGGCGAATGGGCCGCGTCCTGCTTCCTGATTGGTCAGAGGCGGAGGAAAGAGCTGCTGTCAGACCCCCGCACCGCTCACTCACTCACTCACTGCTTTGGGGTTCACGTTCGCTTCGGTGGACCCTGGGGGTCCGGGAGGTGGAGAAGGATGACTGAGGCTCTGATTCCCAGTGCAGCGCCGTGACGGCCCCCCGCTGAGCCGGAGACATCGATCGGCCTCCAGGATCTATCATTAGAACTGTGCTGAGCGGTAGAAGGTGGGGTGGTGTCTCTCCCTCTCACACACACACACACACACACACACACACACACACACACGTACACACAGTGTGTCCACAATGAAGACAAAACACCATAAAAACAGGATGAAAAGGGATTTGACCTCAAAGTGACCAAGTGGCAGTGTTCAGGCCCGCTGCACCGGCGGGTCATTTGAAGCTGAACATGAGAAATAATAAAGATTAATATGTGTGATTATGGCTGTCAGCAGGTTAATATGTGACACGTGTGCGGTGTGTCTTACAAAAGAAGCACTGAGGTGAGAGAGGAGGAGGAGGGAATAACAGAGCTGGTCCACGTGGGGAGCCGACAAGCTCGTCTTAAAGCGGTTTCGGCACCGCGGTACAAATGTGGTGTTTTTGCCTCTGTTTACCTCTTCTGTTCCAGTGTTTCTCCAAATACGTATTCGAGTTGCGACCGATTTTTGGCTCTTCTGTTGCGGTTAATCGTGCTCAGGGAGCCCCGGGGTATTAGTGTGAACACCCCCTTTCCGAAGAGCACAAGGGAGCAAAACGATGGTGCGGGAGACCAGTCGGCCGAGGACCTCCCTGCCAGAGGAGGCGCTACAGCTGCTTCTCTGCAGGGCCGACGGCGCAGCCAGTGTAAACACACAAAGAGCAGCGCCGACCCGCCGGTGTGCTTTCGCTCTGCGGAGGTCGGCGACGGTTGGCAGCTGCCGGCAGCCCCCTCACACACACACACACACACACACACACACACACACACACACACACACACACACACACACACACGCCCCATTGGTCTGGGCGGAGTCGCGACTGCTGGTCGTTCCTGGATGCTCTCCTGGTCTCTGTGCCAATGAATCGACAGCTATGAACACAAACGGTACTGACTGGCGTTCGGCTCAGTTTACAGTTTCCACCGCAAGGAAAAACCGCGCTGGCCGCTGTAAAACACTGTACGCAGTGATGGGGGGCGGCAGTGTGTCAGAGACGCACGAGGACCTCTCAAGCCGAGAGACCGAGGCAGTGAGTCAGAGGCCTTGACTTTCCGAAGGCCCCGGGTTCAAGTTACCCTCATGTGATACAGTAGAAATGGGTAAGTCTTTGGAGAGAAGTGTGGGTTAAATGAAAAACATCTCTTTCTCCTCTGCGGCCCCCGTTTTGCTGCCCCACATGCAACACGCCGCCGTTCCCCTCCTGGCTGCCGAACCCCAGCAAATGAGACGTTTCGCTGTGTTTCTCTGAGACGATGTTTGGATCCTGATTTGTGCCGTAATGTAAAGCGGCTGACGGCAGGACAGCGTCTGCTTTCTCTTACGCTCCGCTCTCCTCCCCGTCTGCTCAGTCCGACAGGGGAGCCGTGGAAATGTGGCTTTTGGAGGCCGGTGCCGTTGCCGCTCTGCACTGGGATTAATTCCGAAACATTAGAAATACCACATTAAATTCTTGTCAGAGCCTCCGTGATCCCCGTATGGCTAACAGACCCCGCGGGGGAGTGAGGGTCCGCCACTCGTCGTCAGACCCGACATGCTGACACGCCGTGGTTTTCCACCAACGTCATGTCCGTATATCAACCGGGCAACCCAAAGTTTAGCCGTAGCCGTGGCGACGGCGATACCTCGTCGCCCGGAGAAGCTGGCGGGAGGAGAGGAGCCGCTGCCCCCGGCGCCCGGCAGAGGAAGGTGGCCAATAAAGGAGTAGTAACCCCCTCCCACCCGTGACCTCTGACCTGGGGCCTCTCCTTGTCACTGCGCTCTTACCTGGGACTGTGTGTGATTGAACGCAGTGCTGAGTGTGTGACCGGCATCGGCGCCGTGGGAACGTGTGTGTGCCAGGGAGGGCAGCTCTGAGCCACAGCGCCCCCCACGTTCGCCAGCGTGCCGAAATCTGGATCCACTTTTGGATTTGGCCTCCAGACTCGGCCTGTGCTGCATCCAGACAGGCTGTAACCAGCACCGCGCACACACACACACAGACACACACACACACACACACACACAAGCAGCATTTTTTAAATATTTTTTTCCGTCTGAAATCCAAACTGGGAACAACTCAGGATGGATTAATTGTGGTTTTTTTAAAGATGCCCAACAAAGTGTGTTTTTAAAAATGCTTCTTTGAAGAGAACTAACTGAATTTGGAGTGTAACTGATCCCGGGGTGGAACAGCGGGCAGCACTGGTGGCTCCTGGGCTGGGGGTTTAAACCCAGCTCGGCTGGGGGGGGTTACATTTTCTCTCTCAGCTCCGCTCTTCCAACATCAGTCCATCACCACCTCACCCCACAGTGCAGGCCCTCCTGCAACCGCTCCTGCGTGCTCTGGTTTCCTCCCACCATACACACGTGTGGGTTGTGAGAGGAAAGATGACCTTGGTGTGTGTGTGTGTGTGTGTGTGTGTGTGTGTGTGTGTGTGTGCGCGCACGCGCGCACACTCTGTGGTGCACTGGCATCCTGTGTCAGGTAGGAGGCGCCGCCGCTCCCCCCTCCGCCATCTCACTTTTGCACTTTGGTGACTTTGCTCCCCCTCACAGAGCAGCAACTTTTCTGCAGCGACAGCAGATCGAGTGGCAGCTGCGGGGGGCCCTGCCGCGCGTCCGGATTCCCGGGCGACAGATCACAGCGCTGCTCAGAGGGCCGCCGCCCCAGTGAGCTCGCTGTCAGCGCACCTGACGGGACGCCAGGGAGACGCGCGGTTCCTTTGTTAAACTTTCACAAAGGCCGCGGCTCAGAGCGCATGCGGGATGAGCCTGAAGGTCGGACAAGGTCGTGAGCTCCGCGCGGCTCCCTCGCACCCACCGCCACGGCAGACTTTCACTTTAATGACAGCTCGAAACCCCGTTTGCGCTTTTTCGGCTGGAGTCGTTCCGTCTGAAGTGCGTCGCGCGGCCGTATCCTCCCCGGGAGCCGCCGCCGCCTTTGTTTGCGCTCCGCAGAAACGAAAGCTCTGGCCGCCAAGAAGGTCCGGCTGATGGAAGAACGCTGCTTCTGTGCACGGGTCACTGCAGCCCCCCCAAGGCGGAGAAACGGAAACAGCCCCCAAGGTGGTTTAAATCACCGCGTCTCTGCTGGGGGGGGGGGGTCTGCCGGGTCCCTCGCTTGTGCTCTGCAGACACACGTGAGGTAATAACAGTGTAAAAATGCGTGACGCTTTCCAGCGGTCCGGACCACCTGGACCCTGGCGGGCCGCTCCACTGCTCGTCTCGCCGTAAGACGTGGCAGTCGCGCGGCGCCCAGAAGTAATTCTCACTTTTCTCCGTCCCATTTATTTATGCGATTTGCATCCCCTGAGGGCCCCTGGGGGCCACCGGAGAAGATGGAGGTCCAGGTGTTGGAGCCCGGGGGTCCTGTGCAGGCAGATGGTGGTCCCACAAACGCCGTCGTCGGCTCGGGATCCTCTCCTTCTGCGGGGACCGGGAATTTGGGGCCCCCAGAGGCTCCCAGCCGGCCGGCGGTCCCACTGCATGACAAGTCATTATCGCCCCCCACGTTACTGACATATTTACACGTGATTGATGACAGCGGAAAGGTGGGGGGGTGGGGAACGGCTCACGATCGATGGACGGGGGGGGCGCAGGAGCAGCCGCATCTAGGAAGTATTGAGCACGGTGGCGCAGCAGGGGTTAATCCTTCAAACTCTCCCTTCATCCCCAGCGAGGAGCTCCGGCTTCTGCTGTTACACTCCACTCCTCCTGAAGATTAAATTATTGACACGTTTTTGAAGAGACTCTACTTCCTCATCAAGACTTGATGAGCAAAATTTCTTCTGCCGAGACGCTGATGAAGCGCCGAGTGGCGTCAGTGTTTGCGGGAGAAGCCGACAAACACACATTTGCAGCGTGGGGCACGGGGTGGGGGGGGGTTCGGCTGCTGCCACGGTAACGCTGAGCAACGGGCTCCTGCGTGAGGGTGAGAATGGTCGTCGTACAGGACGTCTGAAACACACACAGACACCTGGGCCGCCAGCGTGACACGCGGGGTCACCGAATAGATAAAGGTGCTGCTACAAGGGGGTTCCTGCTAAGAGCTTCTTCACGAAACGAAGCCAGACGAGCGGAAACGTCCGCCTGCCGCCCTGTCTGTCCTCGTGTTGCTCCGCTCCTCTGCGCCGAAGCTGGTTTTCTGGGGGTCCCCGCGGCTGGGGCCACGGGGGGCCGTGGCAGGCCGAGTAAAACGCTCCTGCGCCGTTTGGCCTCCAAGCAGAAAGGTGGCAGTATAGAGCACCCAAAAGGCAACTCGCAATGTTAGACAATCAGCTTTACGCCGACTCACCTGTTTGTACCTCGCAATTTTAAACGCGGGACCTGCGGCGGTTTCTCTCCCGCACCAAAACACACGCTTTCCTCACACACCACCGCGCCGCAGCACACGCGAACGTGGAGAGATTACACACACACACACACACACACACACACACACACACACACACACACACACACACACACACACACACGCTCCGGCCCGCATGCCATCTCTCGTCAGCATCAGAACACAAGGTGTAGCGCAGCGCGGCGGCGGTGGGAAACACACACACTTCCCTGCCTTAATCCCATTCGTTCTGTTCTCTGCTGATTCGCCCTCTAAGCCTGAACAATTATTCAAATCCCAGCTGTGAGCGGCGGCGCGGCGTGGAGCTCCGGGCCGCGCGGCGCTAATCTCGCCTTTGGCCTCGCATTTCAAATGGAATTAATTCCCATAAGGGATGCATATGAGGGGAAGCGCAGGCGCCTCTAATCCTGCTGGTTAAGTTGCTGAAACTTACACCTGTCATGTTGCGTGACGTGCCGAGCCTCATATCTCCCGCACGTCCGCGAGGATCCGTTTTATTATTCCGCCTGGAAGACGACCCCCGCGCCAGCACACACGCTCACACACACGCTCGCACACACGCTCGCACACACGCTCACACACACGCTCGCACGCCGTCACACGCAGATACGCACGTGCGCGCCGTGAGGGAGGCGGATGGGCGGCGGGTAGGAGGTTCTCCGCCCTTTGAGGTCAGATCTACACAGATGATCCCGGGAGGCATCACGCACCCCCACCTGCCTCGCCCGTTTACCGCGGGTCGCCGTCGCTGGCGGCCGTCTGTAGCGGGGCGGCGACCCCCGGATCCCGTCCCTCTGTTTCCTTCGCCGCCGTCCAGCTGCGGGGTGTAAAAAGCGCGAAGGAGCCGTATTTTTCTGGTCCGCGTGTGAAACCGGCTCGCAGACGCCGGTTGAAGACGCACGGCCGCTGGATCTAAACCTCCGTGACCCCAATCCGAGCCGCAGGCGGTGCGCTTAGGTGAGGAAGCGAGGCATGCTGGGAGGCCTGGAGGACCATCTGATCTGATCGCAGCGGACAGGCGGGAGGAATACAGCGCGGCTTCGGGTTAGTCGGTGCCAGTTAACTAGTTTCGTTTGACACTTTGCTGCATTCCCACTGCGGGATTTGAACCTGGCTCCTTCCGGGTCGAGGGGTCGGGGTTCAGGCCGCCTGGGCTCCTCCTGTCGACACCAGCAGAAGAAGAAGAACAGAGAAGAACAGTTTGAAGTTCCTGGTCAGCTGACGACAGAGCTTTGCAGGTCTCCTGAAGTGACCGCGATGGCCCCCGAGAGAGTGGCCGGGTCCAGCCGGCTGTCGGGGGGGGGTCCTTCCGGCGCCGCTCAGCGGGGGGCGCTCTGCTGCTGCGCGTGAAAACCTTGTTTAATGGCTTTTAGGGCCGTGCGTCTCTCTCCGTGTTCCAGGGTCGCAGACGCTAATTGGGGTTCTGATGCTTGGCAGCGCTTTCGCACTGGGGGTGGTGGTGTGCGGGGGGGTGTCTCCAGGCCTCCACCCCCCCGAAGCACAAACACAGCTACGGGAGCAAGGGTCTGCGCGGGGTTGTCCTCCTACCCCGCAGCCGGGGCCGGAAGCTCGGGGTCGGCGATCGGCTCAGAGGACCGGAGGAGACATCTCAGCGGCGCCTCAACCGCCACGACTCCAGAGCGTCTCCGCTCGGTGGACTGGTGGGCTGTGGCTGCGGGGGTGTCCACCGGCGGAGAGTGTGTGTCCTCTGCGGTACCTCTGGGTCTTCAAACCTAGGAAATCTTCAGCGAATCTGTGCTTCTGCGCTGAATTTCAGTGCAATTTGCGAGGAAAATCTCTCCTCCGTGCTGCCCGGCCGGCGCTCGGCAGAGACGTGAACCTGATCGCACGTGCGGGGAGCTGTCCGGGCTCCTTCTTCCTCTCGGCAGGAGACTCAGCGAAATACATAGACGCAGAAGTCAGGAAAAGTCGAGAAAACTTTCCTCAGAGCAGCGGTGAGTGTGAGACGGAGGCGGCGGTGAAGATCGCGTGGAGTCGTCATCGTTTTCGCAACCTCCGCAGAACCGGCCCCTTCACCCTCGTCTCGGGCGGAAGGGACCCCGCTTTTTCTGGTCGCTCCCAAAATCCTCTTTCAAGTAGCTGAGGCCCATCCTGATGTCCCTCTGCCCACTGGGCGGAACTGTGGGAGGGACCCCCACGAGGCCCTGGTGGTCCGTCACCGCAGGGTGTGGGTGTCCCTGTGAGCGGGCCGCTCCATTGAGCCTCTGTGGTTTTCCTACGCTGTTTCCCCTTTCTGGGGGAAGGACAGTCGAGTCAGAGGTATTTTCTGCTTGGACCTGGAAGGTGGACACCGTGGAGCTGGTGGAGACCGAAGGACACGGTGGACGGGGGGGGGGGGGGGGGNGGGGGGGGGGGGGGGGGGGGGGGGGGGGGGGGGGGGGGGGGGGGGGGGGGGGGGGGGGGGGGGGGGGGGGGGGGGGGGGGGGGGGGGATGGTGACAGACAGATGGAAGTCGGGTGGAGTCAAACTAAATTTTGACACGTCTGCGGACGTCGTGAGAAGGTCAGACTCGGTGAGATGGCGACGCCAGGGAGGAGAAGGAGGAGCAGAAACCAGACGGACTCGATCGCCGACGACGGAGACGCCGGCTTCGACGCGGGGGACACGTCCGGAGGACGGAAAGGCCCGGAAGGCCGATTCAGCGAGAATAAGAGCATAAGAACGTGTACGGAGCGCCTTTACGGTTAAGGAAGAAAACCGAGAAGGCGCGGAGCTCTCCGAGATCCAGCATCCGGTCCCTACGTGGCCGACAGGAGCGGACGTCGGCTCGACAGCTCGAGAACGGCGGTGCCGGACGGGATATAAATTTATTCATGCACGTGACCATTAACAAAATGAATAAATAAAGTGCTGGAACACGGTTCGCTCCGCAGAGGTACCGCGGTAATGGAGGGGTTAATACATTCTTTCATCTGTGACAAGATCTATAAAAATCCGTGTTAATTAAAAGAAATAAAGTAAAACAGCAATATGAGGGGAAAAATGTAAATGACAGCATTTCCTGCAACCGTCAGACCGACGCAATTAACTCCTGCCAAAGTCTGAAACTTGAGCTATTTTTCTTATTTAACTCATTAGAAAGGCCACGGCTCCGTATTCACTCATGTCAATTCCGCCTAATTACTTTAAAACAAAATCAAAGTAGCCACTGTCGGCTATTGTCTGACGCGACTCGTCTCTAAATTTAATTATGCGTTCGTTTTAATAAATTCCATTCGAGATGAAAAGCGCCGGTAATAGCGCTCCGCTCTCGCCCGCACGTCTTCATCATTAGCGGCGCCGGACGGGGGGCTCCCGACACCGTTTCACCCCGCGCGGCTGCGCCGGGTTGTTCGGGATCCCGCGCGGTGGCGCCGCGCTTGGGGGCGGAGTCCGGGCGAGGACCGTCCTCTCGAAGCGTTCGAGGACGCGGGGACGCCGCTGCGTCTCTGTCCGAGTGGGCCGAGCACCCTCGGCGTCTCGCTAGGGGAACGTCGCTTTTTTATTTACCGTGTTTTACCGTAGCGAGACGCCGAGGGTGCTAAAACGCGACTCGCCTCTGAATTTGTCTTCACATTTCGCTTCTCTGCCGGGATGCGGTTCACCCTGCCGCCAGATGGACCGGGCGCTCAGAAGAACGCCCCCCGCAGGATCGCCGCGGTGTGGGACGTTGATGACCGCAGCCGCCCTGTTTGCTGGTGGCCTTCGCCGGCGGGTCGCTGGCCCTCTGCTCTGGCTGGGCGTCTTTCTCCGTTTTCCCTCCTTTGTGTGCGTGTTGGGTGGGGGGGGGCCACGCGACAGATGCTCCGTCCCGGGCGCGAACGGAGTCCAGGAACGTGGAAGACGGCTGAGGTTCCGTCCAATTTGAAGCGAGCGCCGTCTGACCGTAGGCCGGGAGCCCGGCGGACGCCGGCAGGGAACGACGTCCGAACCGAGTGCACTCTGGGGTTAAATCGCGGTCGGACCCTCTGCGAGCAACAGCGGTGGACAGCCAGCGGTCACTTATCTTCTAAATTGGGCTTCTGCATCTCGTCGGCGTGGCCCCGCCCGCCCCGCGGCTCCGGTGACGCATCGTATCTGTCCCCACGCAGGGCCACACAGCAGCACTTTATTCAACATTCCTCGATAATTCATACGTTTGCCGCGCACATATTTCATTTCGCCCGAGTGGTACCTTCAGAAGGCAGGCGGGGACGTGGGGGGGGGGGGGGTCGAAAAATCTGAGCGATTAATTAAGAGGCAGAGAAAGGAAGCTGTCACGGCGAAAGTGGCCGGCGCCGTTGGACGCGGGAGACGCCGGCGCCCCCTTTGTGGGCCCGTGGAAGAGCAGCGGCTGCGTCCTGCTGCCCCTGTACATTATTTGTATTCAGGGTTTCTGAGATGACGCCGCTATCTGATGATACTCCAGCCCATTATATTGTCTAGCAGGACAAATACCCCGCCGTTTTCTCTGCAGAGGCAACACCATTTTTCCGTGTCAGAGGTGGGTAATGTCCCGGCGGTCCCGGCCGTGGCGGGCGTGCTCGGACAGCGCCATTAATCCTCGCGGGCAATCTCCCGCTCTCATTATTAGGGAAATAAATTTGCATGCTGCATATGAGCCAGGTGAATCACGGAGGGCGCAAATTATATCCGCTGACAGCAGGGCAGCGAACTCGCCCCCCCCCTCGTCCTGGAAGCTGCCGGAATTTCAATTCAAGCACAGCCGCTGCTTCCTGCTTTTGCGCGGACTGTTCCCTGACTAAGGAGGCCGGGCGCCACTCAAACCGCGGCCGGTAATTGTGGGGGCGTGGAGGTGGGCGGGGCTCAGGTGCAGGGACAAAGCAGCCCGGCTCCGCCCACGTTCCGGAACAGTCCACGCTCACCTGAGTGGATGCTACAGGAGGGAAGCAGAGCATCGGCAGTGGCGGGGGGGTAATAGGTGCCTGTACTGGAAACCCGTGCAGACTAGGGTTCAAATCCCACATCCTTCCTAAACCGATGCAGTAAAAACAACTGCGCTCTATAAACAGGTACGTCAGTAAAGTAGCTCGGTGTACAAACGTCACGCTGCAATTCGCTCTAAAGAAACGTGCCGGACGGACAAAGACACGCCGTCGACGGTAGGTGTTAGAACTTGTGTGTAACTGCTCAGTTATGAATTTTGCTGCTCGTGTTGTTCCTCCCAGTGAGACGGACGGACGGATCGACGCGGCACAGATGCCGCCTGACAGACGAGTTAAAGATTCTCTGTTATGTGGCCTGTGGACGGGGGAGCAGCTGCGCCTGCTGGACGCTCTCCGCGCCGGGTGGCCTGGGACGCGTCTCCGCCGGGGCGTCGTGTCGGTGGCCGCCGCCTCCGTTTGGCAAGCGGACGGGACCTTGCCGCTGGCCGGTTGGTGTGTGAGCTGAGCCAGGCCTGCTGAGAGAGGCGGGGTGGGGGCAGCGAGGCTGGCCAGACCCCCGTGCCGCTGGGTAGCAGAAGCCCGGTCGCCTTTGAGAGCGACAATAAAGGGGATCTTAGAGCATTTTAAAGATGGCGCGTCAGGGGACGGAGCCGCTCCAGATCCTGACGTCCGCCGCCATGTGGGTCACACTTCCCGATCCGGACCGCCAAACGTGCCCGTCGTCTCGGGCGTAACGGCGACCCATCGCGGCGGGACGGCGGGGGCCGTGCGGGTCCCAGCTCGGGGGCCCCCGGCTGGCGTGCGGGAGGCGTGTGGCCCTGGCGGGACCTCCTGTGCATGTGTGTGATGGTGAGGGTCCGGCGTGTCAGCAGTTACCACACCTCACGGTATTTTACCCTGCCGGTCATGGTGTCGCGACTCGCTGATGGACCGAGACCCCCACCCCCCGGTACGGTCCACCTGCTGGTTTCATGCTGAGCCGTGATTTTTCACACTCTCCCCCTGCAGTGACTGGTTTGTCACATCACATTTCCTTCTAAATATAATCGACGCGATAATTTAAAAATAAAGATGTTACCGCTTTTACACTCAGAAGATCTTCACACCCAGCAGTAGCAGTCAAAATACTCACACTGTTAAAATGCTCGAGAGTGTGAGTGAGTGTGTGTGCGTGTGTGTGTGTGTGTGTGTGTGTGTGTGTGTGTGTGTGGGGTATGGTGGTCCTGCTAAAGGCCACTGTCTGACCCCAGGTGACCCATCTAGCTGTAATCCCTCCCATCATCCCACGAGCCCCCTGGACTGAGAGTGACGCCGCTCACCCGCCTCCATAACACCCTGCAAAAACACACACGCGCTTCCCGGGAGAAGAGGAACCACAGGCCGCGAGAAGCCCCCCGCACAGCCAGTGTTTTTTAGTGCTGCGTTTGTGTCGATTGGTGCCGCCGGCGACGGCGAAAATGACCCGCCTGTATAAACGGGCGGAACTCTGTAAGGGTGCGAACCTCACGCCGTAGGGGGTCAGCGTGTGAGCAGCTCAAGCGGCTCAGCGTTTCTGCCCTGACCCCTCCTCGGCCTCGGGGTTCGAGAGCCTGCGTCCTCGCTCATCTGTATGGTTGTCGACCAGGCAGCCGTCACTCATTATTCATGTTGACAGCAGCTGCGTGGGCTGCGTCCCCCCCCCGCCACCTGAGCCGCCGCGTCACATCAATAACGGGCCGGTAAATGACAGGCGTCGGGGGACGGTCGTCATCAGTGGAAGCAGGAGCTTAAAAAGGTCAACGGCAGACGCACCGCGAGCCGCCGCCGTTTTCAAACGGGGCTCCTTAACGCACTCGCCCCCCGCCGGTGCGGCCCGGCACGCCGCTGTCTGCGCGCTTCTTTGTTCTGCTCTGCGACTTCGGCGCGTAAGGCAGGGAAGCCGCAGTTAATTTACTGCGCCGTGTTCCGCCCACTCTTCGCTGGGGGTGCAGCGGCGGGGCGCGAGGGGCGACGGTGCCGAGGGCCGCGCTCCGCTGTGGATCGGGAGGGAACAAAGCGGTGCCGGGGGAGAGAGAGCGCCGGTCCCCGCTCCCCGCTGGCCTCTAATTCAAACCAAATGCTCACCATGAAATAGCTCTTTGACATCATTACACGCCGCGCATGTTGATGTCTCCCGCTTCTAAACACAGCGGAGGGGAGGAGCCACGGGGGGGGTGGGAGGGGCAGCCACATCTCAGTTCTTCTACTGCCTTTTTGTCCCATATTTTCCTGCGTTTAATCCCGAAACGCACGTCGGCTTTCTCTGGGTTCCGCAGCCCCCGGATGCCCCCCCCCACGCTGCCGCTCCACCTTCCTCCGTGTTTACAGCGACTGGCCGACCGCGGGTGACGCCCGCTTCGGTGACCCGCTCCCCCACCGGACGACGCGGCGAGACGCCGACTCCCCGCAGCTGCCAGCGACGCCCCCCCCCCCCCCCTTCCCC
>UFQX01001238.1:0-72314 GCA_900497675.1 Arapaima gigas | reverse complement strand
GGTCGCATAATCTATGCCGCACCCGCCGTCCCAACCTTCAACTGTCTGTGGGACATTGCCTTCGATCACCATCCCCTTCCGCAACGTACTGCCAGGTTGCCGTGCCGTTCGTACTGATGTCCGAGCACTGCATCAAATGGTCATTGCCATCGTAAGCCATTGGCGGACGGGAGCCCGCACCAGTACTGCAATGCGTGCCAGCGATGGGCTTCACGACCGGGGGCTTCGACACCTCCTGCGCTTGTGCCACTGAAAACATACAGATGGTTGCAATGACGGCACTGATCTTCTTCATTTAATTCTTGCCTCAACGGGTTGTCGTTGCTGAGTCGCGGGATTTAACTGGTGCCGCACAACGCGCGAGAGTCCGTGTGCCTACTCCGCAGCTGAGTGGGCACTCGTAGCTTAAGGCAAGGATCAACGTGATTAAGTACGATACCGCCCGCTATTCGCGCCTGTTTGTCGCTGCCGCGTGCAATCCCGACAATGTGACGCGGGACTAGACCGCCAACCCTTGAGTGCTGCCGCGGGCTCATCTGGGCATACCGAGGTCCGACAACGCTACCCGAAGAAAATCCGAATAATGCGTGCGAGGCGAGATCCCATTCCCTGGCGGCGGCCGGTTCGTTTCCGTGGGGCTTGAGCGGACTCGCCAGCAGCAGGCGGCTGGACACGGAAGCGTGCACCAGACGCAATGTAGGCGCTAGCGGCGGAAACCGGGATCCGAGTCTCAGGGGGAAAGGTGGAGAGAGGCAGACGTTCGCGCGAGAACACCGCCGCCGCGGCCTCTATGTCTCGATCCAACTCCTCGTCGAACATCCGGGATAGCGCGAGACTCTCGGGCCGCCGTGTCACTCCATGCGGCACGTTGTGTAGGGAATCGGCCAAGTCGTGGATGGCAGCCATCGTGCTTGCAGAGACTGGCTGTCTTGCCAACCGTCGAATCTCGACGAGTGCAGCCTGAGTGATCGCCAATGCGGAAATCTGCTTTTCGGTCAACTTAACCATAGTCTGTCTAGAAATTGCGTCCGGACCGGGATCTGTCGCCACGTCACGCGGCCGCGAGGTCTGGATCCGCGTCCACTGGATCCACAATCCGTTCGATTCCGCTTTCCTTCAAGAATCCGCTCGGGGGCTTCCCGCCACCCGTGGATAGCATCAGGTCCTTGCGCGCGCGCGTCATCGCGACGAACATCAAGCGCCGCTCCTCTTCTAGCGTACCGTCCTTAGCCGGAAACACCTCGTCTTCCGCACCGACGATCCATACGAAGTCGAACTCGAGCCCCTTTGAGCCGTGGGCCGTCATTAGCTCGACCACCTTGGGGGCGTCTTCGCCCTCTTCCTTCTTCGCCTCAGGTTTGCTCTGGGCAATCTTGATGGCCTTCAGGCGATCCTGTACGGTCTGGGCCAGTATTCCTTGTTCCGGATCAGCTCGGCGCGGCATGAACATGTCTCGTGCGATTTGCAGAACGTTTTCGCTTCGCTTATCGGGTGCATACGAGGTCAGCCACTCGCAAATGCCGTACACCAGCAAAGTGTCGGCGCCGGCGGCCAGTGACGATTGCCAACCGGTGAAGGTCCTGACGAACGCTCTCCACTTTTCCTTGACGGAGTCTTCCACCTTCGCTCGGTCGAAGTCTTCGGCCTGACCAATTACGAACGCCCCTCGGAAGAGTTTCTCGAGCTTGACGATGCTCTGCTCGTCCACCTTGCACCAAGATAGAAGCTGGTCAATCACCTTCTTCTCGGGCTTCACGACCGCCTGGACGGCCGCGCTGAAAATCATCACTTCGACACTGTTCAGGATCGATTCACCAGGAGGTCGGCGATAGGGTATCCCGAGAGTTTGCAGGCGAGCCTCGACCTCATCGAGGCGGCGGTTGTTTCGTGCGAAGATCGCACACGGCTGGCGGCTGGTACTTGCTGTCAGCGCCTGGCCGGCGTAGACAGCGGCGGCGTGCGCCTCTTCCTCGCGAGTCTTGAAAGTCTTCCATGCGGTCTTGCCGCCGGCACCCTTGATTGCGACCAGGGTCTTGTCGACGCGATCAAGGTTGTGATTGATGACCTTCGTGGCCGCGCCGACGATCTCGGCGTGACTGCGATAGTTGTTTCCGAGCATCAATCGCTCAGCATCGAAGCTGCGCTCGAACAACAGCATGCCCTCGTAGCCGAGGGCGTTTCTGAAACCGTAAATCGACTGATCATCGTCACCAACGCCAGTCAAAATGACGTTCGCGCGAAAGTGAGCTGCAGCCATGTCGAACTGCGGTTTGTCGGTGTCCTGGTATTCGTCGATAAACAGCCGCGTTACGTCGAGCGGCGGAACCGCGCCTGAATCTAGGCCCGCGTTGGTTTTGAGTAGGATGTCCTGGAAGTCGATGACCTTCTGGCGGGTCATGATGTCGGTGTAGATCTGGGTCAGCTGCTCGTGCCGGAGCTCAGTCGCCGGTCGTCCCGACTTGACATGCTCGATGATACGGCTGGCGTCTTCGAGCTTGATATCCTCGATTGCGAGCTCAGATAGTGCGCGGTGAATGAAGCTACGGCGCAATCCTTCTTTGACGATCTTCCATTTCGTCTTGCCAAATGGCCACGGGCGACCAGCGATGATGTCGCGGCCAAACACCACGTCTCGCCCATCGACAGCGAGGTTGGGGAACGACATTAGGTTCATGACGGAGTGGAAGGTACCGACTAGGAGCCGTGGAGCGGCAGCCCTGCCGGCAAGCGAGATGGTCCGCGCTCGTAGCTCGAGGGCGGCTTCTCGCGTGAACGTGACCGCGGCGATCCGCTCGTTTGGATCCTGTAGGGCCGCCGCGATCTTGCGCGAGATGGTGTTCGTTTTACCAGACCCCGGACCCGCGATGACGAGGCAGTGGCCGTTGCAGTTGGCCACTGCCATCTGCTCGTCGTTCAAGGGAGCGAGGATTCGCGCAATGGTGTCGTTCATGCAGCGGCAGCGTTGGATCCGTTGGCGGCGTTGCCCTTCTTCTCACCCGGCTTCGCGCCGGCTCGGCGGGCCAGCGACTGGTTCACGTGAGACGCAAAGCCGTAGACCTTGCCGACGCCCTGTTTCGCGAGCAGTTGACGTTTGCCGGTCTCGCCATCGCTGATGAGCTCATTCCATTCGAGGCTGGCCATGAGCTCGAGCGACTGATCGTACTTCATCACCCCTTTCAGCATCCTGATGCCGAGGCGGGATCGGAACACTGCATTCATGTTGACGGCGGGAACGAGAACCTCCGGCTGGACCCAGGGCAAGCCGTCGCCTTTGATATGCGCCTGGCCCTCGGTCACAAGCATCGTGACCCGCCCGAGTTCCAGCTCTGCATCGTGGAAGAACTCGTCGATCAGCGTTTTCAGTTGTTCCTCGAGCTCGCCGGATCGCTTCCCGAGGACCATCTCGCCATACCGCTGGAGATTGTGCGCGCAGTAGTCGATCGCACCGAGATATCGCTCGAGCGCTGAACCGACAACCCGATCTTTCACGATGATTTGTTGTTGGACCATCGCGATCCCTGATTGGGCGGTAGTGAGCGACTTCCGGCCCTTTTCGCGCTGTGCCGCTGCCTTTTTCATCAGGCGCGCGCGTGTGGCTTCCGGATTCTCGTCTTCACTTACCGCGCTCGCTTTCGGCTGGGCGCCCTCGGAGCCAGGCTCGGTCGACATCCCGGCGGCAGCATCGAGGTCGCGAAGAGCCGCTTCGGCCTCGAGCTCTGCTGCCGTCTTCGGGGGCGGAGCCGCGTCGTTTGCATTTTCTTGACCGCCGAGGCCGGCGGACACAATCTTGCTGATACTGCCGGGCTCGATGCTATCGGCGCTCATACTTACCTCACTCTGTTGGAAGTCCCGATAGCTTCCCGCCGGCCGCTCGACATCCCGGGTGGAATATCAAGTCGTCTCCGCCATTATTCGGCACGCACCATGCTTCGATTGGGATCCTCGTTCACCAGCTCTAATTGGACGTCGATATACTCCACGTCGCTTGCGTAGGCTTGCGTAGTGGGAGGTAGACGCCGGACCACTAGGCGCATCTCGTCAACCAGTGCAGGTGTCGGTGTCTTTGCCCATCGGATCGCATAGCGGAAAGTCGCTCGGCGTCGCGTGGTATCGATCGAATTGCCGAGATCGCGCAGTTCGACAGGCTTGTTCTTGTGGCGGAAGCCCATGGCAACCACCATTTCCTTTACATTCGACTCGAGGCTCACGTAATTCGCTCAGATCGTGGACGGTCCCGCTACTCTAGCTGGACTTCTCCTAAGGAGATGTGCGAATGCTGAGTGACTTCTGACACGAGAACGGTCACTCCGATGTCGAGCCCAGACGCACTCGAACACGCACTGTATTGTCGCAATGGAGGAATTGCATTCTCGGCGATGAATACTTGGGCAACCCCGCGATCCGATGAATGCAAGGAGCGCGAATGTAGACTCTAAGGCGCTTTCATTCGATCCGACTGCTGATGGTTCCCTCACTACGCTCCCGGGATGCCACTCAGATCCCGGAATAAGATTGTTCACCCCGTTGTCCTTCTGGCCGTCATGTTCGGCTGCGGGGTACAGTTCGGCCGGCCGCCGTTTGCAACGGCAGGCTACATTGCTCTCCCCTTGATTCTCTGGTGTTTGCGCGGTCTCGGAAGTCGGTCACTGACGTACCTGTTCAGCTGGTATCTGGGCGCGCTTACCAGCGTAGCGGTGGGGGTAATCGACGTCGGTGCTGGCGCTCCGATGGCGCTGACAATTTGGCTCGCCCTTTCTCTGCTTTCCACGCTCTGTACCGCCCCGGCTTTCCGGCGGGATGTGACCGCGATGGAACGTGCGGCGTGGGTGTTTGTTCCGCTATCGCTTCCGCCGTTTGCTTTGTTCGTTCCCGTACCGCCGAGCGCCGCGGCCGGCTGGTGGTTTCCATCCAGTGGTGCTCTCGGGCTACTTGTCCTGATATGGGCAGCCGCCTCACTAGTGAAGGCAGTCAGGGAGGCGACCTGGCGCCCGGTAGTGATCCCTGTACTCATTGCTGCTTGCCTAAACATCCATGCGTGGGTTGTCGCTGCGCCCGTCACAGGCGTAGTGCCCATTAGCCTTGCCGTTGACCAGCCGCCCTCCGACTTCGATGGATCGATTCGAGCAGCGCTGCGCTATGGACCCATCGTGCGTGATTTTGCGAGACAGGCCAAAGCGGCTGGTGAGTCCAGCCCAACCATATTGCTCCCTGAGAACGTCCTAGGCGCGGTATCGTCCGGCCTCGTAAAGGCGCTGGACATGCCACCGGATGTGCGCCTGGTAGCTGGAGGCTCTGGGAAAGTGCCGTGGGCGGACCACCTTCAGAAAGGTGTTTGGGTTTTGCCGGACCGAACCTTTTACCCCGCAATCCAACCTATCCCCCTTATCGAGGAAGGCCTTAGGCCGCATTGGAGTGCTATAGGACACACTGCGAAGATTGGTGATATCCGCTACACGCTAGTCGTGTGCTACGAGTCGGTGACCGCACTACCCATTTACCATTTGCGATACGGGACCCCCATTCTTCTCTTAGGGAACGGGTGGTGGGACCGTCACGGAATCATGCGCGTCGAGGTGTCTCTCGCGCGTGCGTGGGCAAGATTGTTCAATGCCCCGATCGCGATCTCACGAGGACTTCCACTTCTAGGAAAGGCTCCGTAATTCCGTAACCTTTCGCGAGCCACGTTCGAGGTCATCTCACGTATCGTCACACTCATCATGAGTGAAGCGATCCATCCGAGCGTCGTAGCGAAACGACCTTCCGTCACGGCGGTAAGGACGGGGCCGTTTGTCGTTCGCCACCTCGCGCCTGGGAAACCATACCTTCAGTTCCGTGAAGGTCGATACTTCCTCGTCCAGCCACGAGACTTGGACGAGATTCCGTATCTGCCATTCGGTGACCGGCTTCGCTTTCGCATCAATCAATGGTTAGTTTCCCGCCACGCTACGTGGCATGTTCCCCCACTACGGTTAGCAAGTGTCTCACGGAGGCTCTTCCGACGCGACCGCGCCTCTCGCGTGACAGCGTCAACCGCGCCCCGAGCCTCTCTGAAATTGAGCCCAGGACGGCTTCGCGCGAGCGTCGTGGCTGTTTCAAAGTCGGTAGGCCGGCTTACGCTGATTGCTGCCTTCGCGTTCTTAGCGCTGATGGGGGTCACGCGATTTGTTCACGTCGACACGGCAACGGTGCTTCGCTCCGTTCACTTCGGAATTCCGCATTTCCTGACGCCGTGGCGTAGCGCGGATGACCCGATTGATCTGGCGTTGAGCAGCCAGCCGAGCGCGTATCCCGCAATACCTTACTCGCCGAGCGTTACACCGAGCACATTCGTCGCTCCCGGTTCCGAGAGCAGCTCCGAGCACGCGCACCAGGATGCGCACCTCGTCGACGACGCTGCGAAGGGCTGGATACCCCTTCCAGGCGGTGGTCCCTTTCCGATGAACATGCCGACCTACGGGGACGACGTTCAAAAGGGTCCGGTCCATCTCACGATTCATCCGCCGACCTTCAGCGCGCCTTCTGATCGAGGTGAAGAAGAAGGAAACGGTGACGCGGTGACGTTGCTCGGTACTCCACCTTCGCAGGCTCAGGTCCTCGCCGCTCCAGCAGCCGAACCCGAGCAGTCGAACTCGCAGGCGAAGAAGAGCGGGCCTCGGGTCCTTCCCGTACATAACGCCCGCGAGTCGGCACCTGTACGGCCAAGCAGTCGCCCCGCAGCGCAACCCCAAACAGCGGAGCCACCACCGCCGGCGAACAGGGACGCGGTCGATGTGCAGTTAATGCAGGCAGTGCCGAAGAGCCAACCGGCGGCGCCGGCGCCGGCCGCGGCGGATTCAGAACAGCAGGTGCCGCAACAAGATCCAACGAGCACTGGCCCCGTTGCCCCCAAATTCAATGTTGTCACGAAGAACGGTGACGCATTGGTCGTGGTTGAGCACGGCCAGATGAAACAGGTTTCTGTCGGACAGACATTGCCCGACGGTTCGACGCTGCTTTCCGTTCAACGACACGGTGGCGGCTTCTCAACCTCCCGCGGCAACTATGTCGCTTACTGAAGACCAGGAGCAACCTATGAGCGCAGCTCAACAGCACGAATCCCAAGGCGTGGCGTATCTCCGCCGCCCGGAACAGCCGCAAGAAGAGGCTCCCCAGACGGCGCGGTCGCGCGGCCGATCGCCGATCTCGCATCTGCGAGCGATGTTCGATCGTATCATCGACACCTTCGCCACCGACGCCGACGGCGTCTTCTACGTCGACCACGACAAGCACAATATCCGCTCGACGTTCTCCGGTGACTTCGAGCTCGAGGGCACGATCAAGACGCGCGCCGGTGCACTGTTCAAGGGCAAACTGAACAGCGCAGGCTCGTTGATCAAGTCGGAGGGCACCGTTGTGATCGACGTCGACGCCGAAATCGCGATCGACATCGAATGCGAAATGCTGATCGTGCTGGGCAAGCACACGGGCAAAGCGAAGGTCCGCGGTACGCTCGTCAACGTGGGGGTGATCAAGGGGGAGTACGAGTACGGCGCGCTCGAGTCGCTCGGCACGATCGAAGGGACGATCGTACAGATCGGCGAGTAACCGACGGGCGCCAGGGTGTTCTACACAGGTCTCTTCTCGCCATGGTCGCGCCGAGCCGCGACCATGGCGGTCTTGATCTGGTGGGCATGGCTCAGTTGGGAAAGTCGCGCGGTCTTCCAGGATGTCTCTGATAGGACTGGCGCAACGCGAGCGGTCGCTGAGCTAAAGTGCGTCGTCAAAAATGGAGCAAGCGCAGTCGCTACATGCTCCGAACTCACCACAAAGTCAAACCTCCAGAGGCAAAAATGAGTCGCAACTGGGAAGATGTTTATGCGAATCTCGGCGACGCGACCGATTGCCTTCGTGACGCCGTCCGCACTATTCGAAAGGAGATCCCTCGCGCAGCCGCAGGAAGTGCCCGGGGCGTGCCGACGGTTGATGTCCAGGCAAGCTTGGAACAGCGGGTCGCGTCCGTCCTCCAGATCATTAGCCAGATCGAACAAGACCGGACAGACTTCTACGTTTCCCATTCGCCGGCAGTTCGAAGCGCTTCGTCGCCCACAAATTTCTTGTTCGGCGCCCCGCCTTCCGAAGCATGAGCGGTCGCCGCGCCTTGATTGAGTCTCTCGGAACACACGTTTTCCTGCTTGGCCCTCACGGGTGCGGGAAGAGCACTGTTGGGCGCCGGCTCACTGCTCGGGGATACATCCATCTGAGCGTCGGGCTGATTGGGAGGCTTGCACGGCGCGGAGCCAGGCCGGCCGATATTCCACTTCGGCTTTTGCAAGTAATGGCACGTCACGTGCCAGGGGAAGCGCTCAACCCACAGGCGGCGACCGAAATCCTCGATTACGCCAGGAGCTTGGACAAGGTCGTGATCGACGGCTTCCCCGCGAATATTGAGCACCTTGCGTTGCTCGACGACATCGAGCGGTGGCAGTTTGTCTACGTGCTCACGCCGCGGCAAATCAGGGAGCAACGCCTTTTGGCGCGTGCGGATACGACGAAGCGCGCGTGGACGCCAGGCCTCAAGTCGTCTCGCGACGAACTGCTCCCCGATCTATGTCGCCACCTCCGATCACAGCGGCAACTTTCCCAGCTTTCGAACGCCCGGTAGGCTCAGTTCTGGAATCATGGTTTAGGCCAGTCCCGGCGCTGGGGCAGGCATCTCCATCCCGCACATTGAGAGTGACCTACGTGACGCCCTCCTCCTTCGTCGACCAGCAATCTCGTGGCAGCACTCAACTTATCGAGACCCTTCTCGAGTACGCGTTGAAATACGCTGCTCGCAATGGGGAGCCTCGAGATGGCCGGTGCTGGGATGCCATCACCTCGGCAAAGAGGTTCCTCGAGGGTGCGCCATCCGATCACATTCGCATCGGTGTCGGCAACAGTGATCGTGCCTGGTTGGGGCTCCCGCGCGACCTTCTAGAAGGCATCTCTGCTGGGGAGTTCACAATCCAGTACCAGCCAATCTGGGGCATATCCACCCAAACCGTCATCGGCGTTGAAGCACTAGCGCGTTGGCATCATCCGGTACACGGGAGCATCCCACCATCCACTTTCGTTCCGACTGCTGAACGTACCGGCGCAATCCATGCATTGGGTCGATGGATACTAGCGGAAGGCTGTAGGCAGATGCGATTGTGGGAGAGCGAAGGCCTATGCATCCCGTACTTGTCCGTGAACGTCTCTCCTTTGCAACTGATTCGTGAAGGCTTTGTAGCGGGGGTCGATGACGCAATCAAGCGGAGCGATTTGCCCTACTCGCGACTCGCACTCGAGGTCACCGAGGGGGTCAGCCTCTCACATCACGAAGTAGTTGCCACCCAGGTGATTCAGGAGCTTCGATACCGTGGCATCCGAATCATGATTGACGACTTTGGCACGGGTTTCGCAAGCCTGAGCTACTTGCAACACCTTCCTTTCGATGCAGTCAAGATCGACCGGCGATTCGTCGGGAAACTGCCCGCTTCGCGAAACGATCGAGAGATCATCAAGGCGATCGTCGACCTCTCCGGCCGCCTCGGGATGAACGTCATTGCGGAAGGCGTCGAAACACGCGAGCAGGAGGCTGCTTTGATCGAGGTAGGTTGCGATCAGATTCAGGGATGGCTGATCAGCCCCGCCCTATCTCCCGTCGATTTGCAAGAGCGATGTTCAAGCGGCCAACTCGCGACGGCGAGGCAATTATTCTCAGCTGTAGTTCGTACCGAGGCAACCTAGGTCCGCCTGGCAGCACTTGTGTCTCCAATTCCAGTGAGAGAATTGAGTGTGCGCCCGAGTTTCGGATGCTTCCGCACCTGGCTAAGCCGTTGTGGTCTTTTGCGACACCGCCGCGAAGAATGGTTATTCGTGCTGTGCGATGTCAATTAAAGCATTCGGTTTATGTGTCGATAACATTGAAGTCGCACGCTGTCCGAGCGGCGACACGGCCCTTGGCCGGTTGTAGGTTTTGGTGGGGTGTTCGGTCGCCCTGCTTTACGACGCCCGAAATGCAAAGCGCCCGAAAGGGGGATCTAGTCCGGCAGAACGCAGACTACTACTTCCGTCGATTAGGGCCGTCGCGCGACCACTCGAATTTCGCAGCCGGAGCACGCCGTGAACAATGCATTCCCCGCTTTTGCCACTGAGTATGCTGAAGACAAGGCAATCGTCCCAGCGGTGGCCTCGTGTGTACACTTCTTGCCGGCGAGCGATGATCGACGCTTTCCGGTGCGCGTTACTAAGAGGACGGTCGCCGGCGTCAAGCTACCGTGGTATGAAGTCGAAACCTTCCACGCCAACGTAGCGCGGTGGGTGTATCGGGAGTCGGCGACTGACATCGATGTTGCTGTCGACGCCGCGAACAAGACCAGGCTGATGAATGACTCCCCCGAGGATGGAGACGAGGAAGAGGATTCGTGACTGCCTTGATGCTGCGACACTCAGGTGGTGGCCTCAATCTGACGAGCCAGCCGGTGCGCTCCTAGTCGGCGTGCGCCAGCTGGCTGGCCTGCGAGATCAT
This sequence comes from Arapaima gigas, assembly GCA_900497675.1. NCBI lineage: Eukaryota > Metazoa > Chordata > Actinopteri > Osteoglossiformes > Osteoglossidae > Arapaima > Arapaima gigas. The sequence goes on along the minus strand of UFQX01001238.1, from coordinate 61,783 downwards.
TGGTTTGCGATCCGCCTGGCCCCAGCCACCACTACATAAAAGTGACTTCGAAGTACCCTCGGGCTCGAGTGGGCCAGGCGGCCGTTCACCCAACCGTTCATTGCTCTGTGAACCTATCGGCCGCGCTCATCGCGGCGACGCGGTCGCTCCATTCCCTCGGCGCTCTGCCTAAGAGGCGCTACGAGATCGGTATCCACGAACCGTCGTTACAGCTTTCTTCCAGATTGCGTGCAAGCGCGATGAAAAGGAGAGTGAGCAAATGCTCAGCAGGGACTAGCGGCCCGGCGAAACGAGCGAGGGGATCCCTCCGCGCCTTTGGGGCGGGAGGGAAAGTGGTGGTTTAGGATTGCACGAGGTCAAGCAGTTCCGTGACAACGTCATCCTTCAATCGCGCCCCGGTGCCGAACCATGCATTGTTCAGCCGGGTAGCACTGCTGTGTGCCTTTCGTTCGAAGTCGACATACTGAGTGACCGCGTTGACCAAGCCCCAAGCGGTATTGCGGACGCCAGACATCTCAGCACCGCGACCTGAACCGTTGAAGAGCTCCATGATCTTCTTGTAGCCCCGGGTTTCGGTCACCGCGGTCGATGCGGTTGCCGCTTGATGTTGCGCAAGCACACCCGCCAGTACGATGCCCGCCTCCGCGCTTCCCATCCTAGCGCCGGAGAGCGTCTTCATCCGGGTGACGAAGTTGCTCCACGACTGGTCGGCAAGCAATCCGAGTTGGGACTTCACGAGATCGGGATCGAACTCCGAGTCGTGCCGGATGCGAATATGACTTTCGAGATCACGATTTAAGGCGAGCCGGAGCGTATTGTTGCAAACCACACGCGTGCTGGTGTACGTCGCAGTGGTTGCGATCGATCCGTCGTACGACGTCGCAAGGAGCAAGTACCCCTTAACTTTGTCGCCAGGGACGATCTGTTCCTGCAGACCGGTGTTTGCCAAGACCCAGATCATTCTTCCTTCCCGCAGCGATCCGGCCGTTTCGATTTGGAATCCTGCGTGCTCGGTGAGCCCTCGAAAGAATCCGAGGACCGAGTCGGGTTGAACGACGCGGTACTTCTTCGTCACAACTGACAGGCCCTTCTTGTTGTCGCTGCGTACGAGTACGTCGTGACCATCAAGTTTTCCCGGTTCGCCAGCACCGTCCTCCGTGGTGTCGAATCGGACCGGCCGACGCTCGATCGACCACTCGAGGCCCGCGTCTCGGCGCCACTGCTCGATCGGAGCATTGGGCTGGACTTGCTGCCCCAAACCGTGCCAGGGCGTTTCTCCCGCGAAAGCCATTTCAGCGCGGCCAGCTTCGGTGATCGTGATGTTATGCATTGATGTTCTCCAGAGTTGCTTGGGCGTTTGCCCGTCAGAAAAAAAATGGCAGCGCACCGTTTCCGGTGCCTGCCATGTAGATCTATTACTGTCGACGATCCAAACGAATCGCCAGGGACTACCACTCGACCTCGAGTTTGGCGACGTCATCGATCTTCACAATTCGAGTTTCACCGCTGGGGTCGGCGCGATCCAGATGCCAAAGGTCGAGGGCTACAGACTCGTCGGCCACCAGGTCGCTTTGCGACGCTCCCAAGACGGCACCTCGAAGGTCTTCACCGGAGCGAAGGCAAAGGCGGATCAAGTAGGCATCTCCTGTTGCGTCCGCTCTACGGATTGCTTCGGCAACGGTTGTCATGAAGTCACAACCGCGGCCGCGGGCGGCTTGGCGGAAACTTGCGGCGCCAAAGTGAGCTGCCCCGGGAAAGGGCCTTCGGTGATCTTCGGGAGAACTTGAACCAAGACCCGCGATACTCCGAACGGCTTTCCGTCTGAACCGGTCACTTTGCCCTTGAGGACAAGCGTCTGGAACTCGCAGATTGCAACGTCGTCGCTTTGCGCTTTGATTTCTCCCTCTGCGATCGCCGAGGGCGCATATTCCGGTGCCAACGAGCCCGCACGCCAGAAGTACTCGGGCGACGCATCAGACTCACGACGGACGAAGAGGCGGGCCTCCAAGGAGGCGCATTGCGTCCGGATGATGCACAGCACGTAGGCGGAGCCAATAGCTATTGCCATGATGATGTTTCCAGGATAGAGACCGACCCAGGACGGGCCGGTTGTTGCGGGAAGAGTCCGAGGGATTTAATGCAACCGCACTTCGATCGAGCGCGGCGTGCAGAGAGCACGTAGGAGCATGTGAAGGACGGCGCGACGTTGCTCGAGGCGTGGACCACCAATGCAGTAGTCGACCAGGTTCAATTCGCTGTCGGTGATGACCGTGCCGTAGATGATCTGGGAGCTCGATGTCTTCCGGTGAAACTGGAAAACTCTCGCCTCGTCGGAATCGAACTGCGGCGAGTTCAGGATGGTTCGCACGATGAAGTCCGGATACTCGAACTGACACTGCGTTCTGAGTTCGCGGAGATCGCGCTGTTGCAGCTGCCCGACGTCAAACACTTGGCCGGGAGAGTTGATCGGATCGCGGCACCGGTGCCTGGCGGACACGAACTTCGTGACCTGCCCCGGGCCTACAACCTCTTTCACTTGAATGACTTTCAGGATCCGTTCGTACGAACGGTTCCCGATATCAGGAACGGGAATTTCCATTTCGTCCTCCACTTTTCACTTGATGCCGCCAGCGCGGCTGCTAGAAAGAGGACGCCATCCAATGGATGGATGACCGAATCTTACCTGAAGTGGTTGTGCGTGCAAACTCTCGTGCCGAGGGAGCCGGGTTGTTCCGATTGTGCAACTGGCCCTCAAGTTCATACGAATGCATGCCGTTACCATTCACATAAGGGTTGCCTGTCGCCGATTTGCATTTGGCGGAATGACCGGACAATCAAGATATGCAAACGGTATGGCAATCAGGCCTGCCGTGATTTGAGAGGTGAATATGAATCCGCTTCTGCCGCTGGTGGCCGCCGGCTGGCTGATCCGTCTCATCGGCATGTGCATCTGGGTCGTAGCGCTTTCGCACGTTCCTCACGGAGGCCTGGCATCACCGACCGACATCGACAAGCTCACGTTCGCGACGATCGTTGTCCCGCTGCTCATCACCCTTCCGGATTTCTACAAGCCGTTGAAGTTCGTGTTCGCATATGTTCTGGTGACGGTCGGCGCTTATTCTGTTGCGACGCTTCCCCACGCTGAGTGGTCGAACATGCTCACGCTGTGGGGCGTCTGGACATTCGCCGTGTTCGCCCATCCGAGGATTCGGCCGGTACTGCTCAATCTCAGAGCGCCTGGTTTCGGCGGTGTGAAGCGCTCCCAAGAGCCGCTCCGGTCCGCGGCCCCGGCTGCTCAGTCACAGGGCAAGGCTCCGCCCCCTGGACAGAACCAACCTGCACAGCCGCCGGAGCCGTCCTACGACTTCTCGGATTGCATGAGGACACCTCGCTACAAGTTCGCCGACGTGGTGGGAATGGCGGACACGAAGGCCCGGCTGCTCTCGGCCGCCAAGGACGTCACCGCTGCGCGCGCTAACCCGCGGAACGGCATTCTGGTGTTCGGCGACCCGGGCAACGGCAAGACGATGTTTGCTGAAGCGCTGGCAGGTGAGCTCAACGTCCCATTCTTTTCGATCGCATATGGTGACGTCGCGTCGAAGTGGGTCAACGAATCCGTCCAGAAGGTAAAGGCGGCGTTTGCGGCGGCGCGTAAAGAGGGAATCGGCGTCTTCTTCATCGACGAAATCGATTCGTTCCTCAAGGACCGGGGAAGCGATGGCTCTCACCATATGGATCGGGACCTGACGAACACGATGCTCACCGAGATCGTGAACTTGCGAGGCTCGAAGATCGTCCTGGTCGCTGCGACAAACCATCTGGACGACCTGGACGGCGCCGGCACGCGCGAAGGCCGGTTCGACTTCAAGGTCGAAATCCCGGCACCGGATCAGGAGGCTCGTCAGGCCATTCTGCGGCGAGCAATTGGAAGTACCGCAGGTTATGACGTGGCTGAGCCGTCGGTAGTCGCGATGCTGGCAGAACGCTGGGCCGGCTACAGTGCCGCGAGACTGACCGCCGTCGGTCAGCAGATCGGTGAGATGCGGCGTGGCGGGGAATTCGCTGGGCCGATTACGTTCGAAATCGGGATGCGGGCACTTCGGCTGGTGCAGGGCAGGAAGGGGAAGCTTCCCGAGAATGTGAAGAGCATCGACGAGATCTTGATGCCGGCGGAGTCTCGAAGCCTGCTGAAGGACATGGCGTTCAAGATGGCGAACGTATACTCGCTCGAGAAGGTCGGTGGCCGGCTCCCGACGGGTCTCATCTTTGTTGGCCCTCCTGGCACGGGCAAGACTCAAGCCGCGATGGCCCTCGCGAAGCAAGCGGAGTGGGCATTCCTCAAGACCACGGGTGCCGAGATCGTCTCGAAGCCGGATTCGTGGGATCGACTGTGCAGGGAGGCTCGCGATATTCGCCCGGCGATCGTGTTTCTCGACGAAGCTGACGGGATTTTGCGTGATCGGCAGTATTCGAACTACGGGATGCTGACGGAGAAGATCCTGACGACTATCGACGGCGCTGGCGGCCGTGTTCGGGATCTGCTTTTCATTGCCGGGACGAACTACTTCGACCGGATCGACAGCGCGGCGGTTCGGGGTGGTCGTTTCGAAGAGAAGATCGTGTTCGACGTGCCGGAGGCGGAAGACATGCGCGCCTACATTCGAGGAAAGATTTCCGCGCTTGACGGCTGGGCGATTGGCCCGTCGATCGAGGATCTGCTCGATAGCGTCCTGAGCGGCCATTCGATTGCAGATGCCGATGCCGTGATTCAGAAGGCGATCGACTCTGCAGCTGTTCGTCGACTGCGCGAATCCACCTCGGATATCCGCGAGTCGGACGTCGAGCATGCCGCAAAGCTGGTTCTACGAGCTCCAGCAGGATCCTTCTGAGCTGGCGCCGGGGCGGTGTGCCATCCGCCTCGGCCCACCCTCGTCTCTCCAAAACCCCGCACGATATGCCGACACCATCATCAAGCCCTGCAGAAGCAGTTGACATCGACGCCCTTGTGCCAATGGTCCTGAAGCGCTTCGGCGACCCTTCTGACCCGACATTGGGGTTTCCGGACGGACGGATCCGTGCAGAGCTACGATCGTTGGGTGTAGTTCTCCGCGCCGCCGACTTCAACCGCCTTGCCCTGGCTTTGCGCCGCACGCCAATCGTGCCGGGTGCGGAGCTCTTGGATCAGGTCCGCTCGCAACTCGGAGGTCGAAAGCCGACCAAAGAGCAGCTTCGAAAGGTGGTTGCCGAGCTCGGGCTCTCTCTCAACTATCGCCAGATGATCGGGTTGTACCAACACGTCGTCGACCGGCAAACGACTGCGATCACGGATGACGTGCTCGCGAACCTTCGGGCGAAGAGCGGCGGCCGGCCGTTGACGCGAGAGAGCATTGGCGAGCTTGCGACGTCGCTTGGCTACAAGTTCATGCAGAAGGACATCGCCCAGATTACTCGCCTTCTCCGGCTGGATGCCTCTCAAGAGCCGGTCGTAATGAATCGACCGACGCTCGAGCTCGCGAAGATGCTCGCCAAAAAGACTGGGGTCCCCATCGAAACTGTCTTCCATCGAGCCTTGGTCGACAGCGCGTTCGGTATGCTTGATCACCGGCGCTTCCAGTTTGACCCCCGTGGCAGAGACCCACTAAGCATTCAGCAGGTCCGTCTGCGAGTGCAGGTTATCGATCCCCAGAGCTTTCCGCGGGAAACGGACCTCTCATCCTGACCCGTCAGGAACCCTGCGCCGCGCCGGCGCGAAGAGCCTGAGTCATAGCCCGCGGCATATTCGCGACGCCGCCGGATGTCGACGACGTGACAACAAAGCGGCCATTGATGGCCACGGAGGGAACGGTGGCAAATCCCATCGCACGGAACGCTCTGTCGCCGGCGTCGATGCGTGCCTGCATCCCGGGCGCGTGATACTCCGCAATGAGCCGCAGCGGATCGATACCCAGCGTGGCGGCCCACGTTGCCAGTTCCCGATCCGACGAGGGAAAGTCCGGTCGACGCGCTATAATCTCAAAAGCGGCCTCCTGGATTCGGGGAACTGCGCCGACACTATCTAAAGCATAGAAGAGCGTCGCTTGTTTGGTCAGGTCCGCGCGTCCACCCGTCACGGGTACGCGGTTGATCTGTGTCGCCCTTCCCTCGCTTGCCTGCCAGGCCTCGAGCAGCGGCTCGAACGACCTGCAATATTCGCACCCTAAGTAAAAGAACTCAGAAACGGCTCCCCGGCGGACATCGGTGAGAATCGGCTTCGAGATATTGGTCGCTCGGGCGACGTCATAGCCCGACTCAGTCCGGCCATAGGAATCCTGCGGGTGGCTCCATACCGCGAACCCGGCGGCAACCAGAGCCCCTACCGCAGCCGAGATCACCGGCACTTTCCAGCCCTTCGTCCACTGGCTCACAATTGGCTCCGACAGAATTTTGATACGAAAGTGTGACGACCCAGCGAGCCGCACGACGATGAAATGACGATGCATTCGAGGCTCAATTCCTAGGAGACGTCGGTTTGCAATCTCCCACTTCGGATGGATGCTCAGACCATGTTTAACTCGAATTCCAGGAGCACACGTGGGCTATCATCACTTCAGTATTGGGCACGAGATCGCAGCTGCATCGGTCCGTGGTGTCGTCTACGCGGTTGAGCGGCACCTGCTTCGCGGAATGTCGCTCAGCGAGATCCTCGTGATTGGGATCCTGATTGTCGCAGTGGTTAAGTTGCTCGGTCGTCGCCGACCGGCGTACTGAAGAGCGAGGGAGAGAAAGTGGAACTTCGGGCCGAAAGCGGGGGCTTGCCGACCAGGGCTTGCAGCAAGTGCGGCGCGACGTCGGCGGCCGAAGCACTGAATGTCTGCAGTGCCAGTTCTGAGGTAGAGTGCGAAGGGTTGTTGCTATGGTCACCAAACTGCTTTGCACGTGTCGGCCGCGTCGAGTCGGGCGCGGCTCCTGACAGTTGAATGTGTGGGGTCAACGGCCGCCCCGAAGAGTCGGCCCCTTCGAGCACCCTCCGCGCTTGCTGGCGCCCCCACCGTGAGCTCAGGGGGGGCCGGCCGTCAGAACCATCTCCGTCTCGCTGCGATAGCTACGAGCACGACAATAAAAAGGCCGACCGCGATCATCGCCGGGGTACTCATCCCATGGAAGACGCGACGTTCGCCTTGGTAGATGACACCCCGTACGAGAGCGCCGGCAATCTGATTGCCGAGGTCAAAGGTGTGGTGATGTGACATCGGATGCCCCTTTGTGTTTGGCGTGGAGTGAAGTAGTGAGTCGCGTACTTGGGTGAGCGAGATCTCACGCAAGCTAGAATCAGAGGAGCACCGGAGGCGGCGCCCCCGGATACTCAGTTCATTCAGTCGGCACTTCAGCGTCCGCACGGATCGGCGACCCTTCCGCGGACTTTCGGCTTAGTCTTCAAAGTCGCTGCCTTGCGAGGCCCGAGCTTGTGCCACCTGGTCGGGATACTCCACCGGCAATCCGAGAAACTCACTGATTCGTGCGTGGAGAAGGGTCTGGTCGTCCCACGGCTTATCGGTGATTCGATCACGGGCTTCGCGCAGTAACGAGTTCGCAGCTGCAAGTCGGTCGACATGGGCAGACAGACCGTCGATTTGTTCGCTCATTTCTTTCCTCGTGGAGTCTCGGTCATCATCAATTTTCGGTTGCTTCACGCCGACAGCTGCCGGTATGTGCCGACGAAGCATTGCGCCATGATTGTGGCAAATTTTGCCATAAGCACCGCGGTCAATGGGATGACCGTCAGATCGCCAATGAACGATTCGCCGCTCGCTTGACGGGTCGTGCCGAATACTCGCAAGCGCGCGTTGTCCGGTACCGGGTCATGGATCTCGACGATTCTGACGTTCCATTGCGGGGTGATGCGGTCGGATGTGGAGTACTGCAGGATCGTATCGGCATCGGTCGCCGTCACTTCCACAAGCGCCGGTCGGGACAACGTTCGATACACCGACCGTCCATCCTCCTCGACCACAATTCGATTCACGCGAACAGTTCGTCCGAGACAGCGACGGTAGTCTGAAAGGACCTTTGCTTCGAGTGCTTGATTTGCGCGACGGATGGGTTGCGAGCTCATGACATGCTCCAGTTTCGCTGGTGGAGCACGCCACGGTGGGAGTGCCCACACCGGGTTGAAAATGCCGAAATCGGCGGGGGAAAACTGGAGTGTCATCGCAATGGTGCGTGAACGCCCGTTGCGTACAGCATGCGGTGGCTGGTTGCCACGGCATGAGGGAGGTACGCGCGGCACACAAACTGTGTGGCCGCGCGTTCGGTTTCGATTAATGCAGCGTACGGTCGGACTTGAGCCGAGCGTCGGGCGCCGGATACATGCTTGAGCGCGAGAGGATCTCCTCGAGCTGAGCCTCGATCTCAGTGGATGCGGCGTCATACGAGGATACCTTGACGTCGCACAGCACCACGCGGGCACTGCACTCGTGACGATCCTCGCAATCGGCTTTTGCTTGCTCGAACAGTCCTTCTGCCTTGAAGGCCGAGTAGAACCATTCGAAGCTCCAGCCGTTAGCTGACTTCCACGCGATCACCGAAACGGTCACACTGGCTTCGACGTTTGCGGTTGCTGCGACAGCAAATTCGATTGCGGTAGTGTTCATTCTTCGTGCTCCATCCAAGTTGAGTACGGAGCACCCCAAACGGATGGCTCCGCGTGGGATTGATGATCAAGATGTTGTGCCAGAGAGCCGGCGGGTTAAATCAGCACGCCCCAACTTTCGATAGAAGGGGCTGTGGCGTGAACGCATTCACGGCACACTGGATACGTGCTGGGGAGTTGCCAGTTGAAATTTCGGTCGGGAGAAACCCGGTGCGCGACTACGCGTTGAAAAAAAGTTGCCTGCAGTCAGGCTTGAGCCAACTATACCGCAGTTCGTTAGATAGAGCCAAACGTGCGCGGTCGACTAGCTAGCGTTGAATGTGGCCGACCGCATTGAGTTAGCGGACGTGCCCAGATGGGCAGCGTCCGCTGAACGGTCTAATCAAGCGAGCAATAGCTTGGTGCCGATCGACGGCCGAGTGTAGAACCGAAGCTCAGTTCCCCAGGAATGCCTTCTGGTAGGTCCGGACAGTTTCGATCGCATCCTCCTTTCGCAATGCCGGCGAAGCGGTGTCGTCTCGCCAGGGAATCGAACCTTCACCGTAGTGGTGATACAGCTCAAACCGGCCGTTTGAAACCTCCCTCACCTCGCATACCGCGTCGTAAAGCGGATGCATCCGTACAGCCCAGACGCACGTTCCGGGCATGAGTAGATCGGTCGGTGTAGCAACACTATTTCGGGTCATGGTTATTCCTTTCTGCTGGAATCCAGCGATGTGAAAGGAACGGAGCGCCTGCGAGTTCGGAAGTGGCCGGGACGTGGACTGGCCACAGGCCATCGCAGACGAGGGACGAACGGGTGGCATTTTGGGCTTCCGCTAGGTGTTTGCGGGGCAGATGGCCGCGGAAACAGCTGGGAAATGACGCGGGATGCCGGCAAACTACCGGCGTCGAAAATGGGAAGTTTCGAAGGCCGCGCGGGGCCTGATGGTGTGAGAGGGCCCGAGGGCTACACCAGTGAACGAGGTGCCGACTTAACGGCTGAAGCGGAAGTTATCATGGGTTACGAGGGAGCGCAACCTACCATAGCATTTGCATCGGGGCGCATCCGGTGCAGACTCAAGGCAGCTGGTATGACCATCGCTCTATTGGACGTATCCCCTCCTCGGTCGGCTTTCGATTCGTCGTTCCCGGGCGTGTCGTCTAGGATGGGAAGTTATGCAGCTCCCCTTTTCGTACTGGAGGTCCATTGTCCAATCGATCAACGCGACTGCTGCGTCGTCGCGGCTCTCCACCCGCCGAGACCGCGAAGCCCCCAATCACGCTATTTGTAAGGCTACTCGCGGTAGTTGTGTGCGCGTCGATTGTTTGCGCGGCGTTCATGACTGCCCTGGAGGTGTTCTGGCGTGCGACCGGGACGCCAACCGTTCTGGACACAATCTTTATGACTTGGTCGGACGAGATGCTCATCATGCTTGGTGGCGCCCTGATACTTGCAGGTATCGCGGCCGTCCACTACGTTCGCCAGATCCTCGAGTAACCGTACCTCGTACAGGAGCCACAAAGTTTGTTCGCGATCGCCCCAACCGATAGTCCTGCCATTGTTCGCCGGTCCAACGCCTATCCGTTTGGCGAAAGGGTGCCCTCAACGGTGCTGATGCTGCGGACATGTGTTCCCGCTGCTCCTTTGGGAATCTCGGCTGAACAGTATCCGATTGCCTACATCGGGATGCGATATCCGTGCTTCGTCGAGTCGAACGGAGAGCTCGCTGCAATCCTTCCACGAGGACAGCTGATGCACGTTCCGCACGACGCCTTCATGGTTGTCGGCTTCCATAAAGGTCCGGCTGAAACAAATTGAAGCAATTTTATTCGGGTCTAGGGGGCAAAATTTCTACCTCCTTTGTCGTAATGAGTTTTGAGGGCGCGAGATTGCGCCACCCGAACCACACCTAGACCAGGTACAACGCATGATCACGGACGCCTTTCAGGTTCCGCACCACGAACAATCGGCCCGCCTCTCCGCACTCGCGCTCAACCTCACGCTTACCCCCTGTATTGGCGAGCAGGAGATGGTCGAGCGTGCACGTGTTGTCCTGGTGATGATGAGCGAGCAACAACTCGACCCGATTGAGGTCAGCCTTCAGCTTAGACAAGCGGTCGCCGAGCATAAGGGGGGCCGGCTGCCGGCTCATCCAGATACTCCGGTACTCGGTGAGGTCATGCAGCGGTCCTCGTGGCGTCTCGCGACGCAGGGAGCACAAGGTGCGCACCTCCGCTCGATGCATACAACCCAAACCGAGATCTGGCTGCGAGGAGAGACTGGAGAAGCATTCCCGGTGCTGTGCCAAGTATTCGCGGCAGACCGGGCGCGAATTGATCGGTTTCTCAACGCAGCGAGCACATTTCGCTGGGAACCGACTCTTCGCGAGGCCGCATGAAAAGGCTCGTCCTCGCCTGCTCCTCCGCGATGTCGATATTCATCCTGCCGCCGGCACATGCTACACCGCAAGATGACGAATCCGCAGTACGTCAACGTGTACTTGCGTATGTCACCAAAGTTTATGGCAACGGGACTTCACTCGCAGCGGCCGCAACAACCTTCGCTCAGGCTGCGGGGGAGTTATGGTTGGCGACCGCGCGGACTCAGCGCTACGATCAATCAATGACCGTGCGAGCGGGTATCGCGGAGATCTGCTTCCGCGGCCTCCTGGTCTATTCGGGGGTCACCGACGCAGATGCAGCGATCGCCGAACTGGAACACACTATCGCGTCGAGTCCGGGCCTCTATGCCGGAGAACTCTACGCAGTGGCGTTCGCCCAGCAGAATCCCCTGCACTTGGCGATGTCACCTTCTCAAGCGTGCGATCAATCGGGTGTTGCGATTCCGTAGGTTCGGCCGGCGTCGAGTCATTCGTTAAGCCGGCTTCTGGAATCTGGACTCGGGAGGTGTGTTTGGGAGACAAAACGGCCTATGCAGAGCGATCAGCTGGCTCGGTAACCGCGCGAGTGCGCAGCGCGTAGAGCCGGCCGATCGATGGCAGCGTTCGGAACGCGACGTCAGGCAGGGACAAGAAATTTGCGCAGCTTTTCGACACCACGATGGTGGAGTGCAGTTGCGCGGCTATCGCCGATGTTCAGTCGCTTTGCGATCTCGCGGTTCGACAGGTTGTGGTAGTAGCGCAGCACGATGACTTCTCGGTCCCGCTCCGACAGCGACTCAATAGCCTCGAGGAGGCGTTGAACCGTTTGCTCGACGATCAGCGAATCAAGGACGCTGTCTGTAAAGCACGCGATTTCCGATTCTTCGAGTTCGTGTGTCGTGTAGATGGTCGCCTCGGTGTGCACTCGCAATATCAAGTCGTGCACTTGATTGACCGACAGCCCGAGCTCTTGTGCGAGCTCCCGCGCTGTGGCCCTTGCCCCCGTTCTACCAGAGACGACACTGGCGGCCGCGTCGATCCGTTTCGCGACCACACGCCGGCGAGTGAGAGGATCGTCTGCCCTCATCTCGTCGATCAGGGCGCCGCGAACACGAGCCATCGCTCGCGGGATGAATTCCTCGAGCGTGAGGTCCTGGTTGTTCTGGGCGTAGTAAATCAGCTCGGTCCATGCCGATTGCATACGGTCGTCGAGGGTCTCGCGAAACCCTCCGCAAACCTGCTTAACTAACTTGGGAAGTTTGTCCGCAAATTGGTTGCAAAGCTCCGCCTTGCTCAGATCTGAGACTCGGTGTTCCATTCTTCTTTGGCTCGTCGTGGTCTAACTGTTGTTCGTCATACACAATGCATCGCCATACGCGGCAGCCGAACTCGGCATGGCTGACGAACCAGTCTGGCAAACACCGGACCACCCTCAGGATCGCTCGTCAGTTGCAAGCACTCCCACCCCTGTGCGGTCCTCTCCCCGTTTGAGGGACCTGACACGACTTCGTCTGCACGAAGGTGTTTGGAGCACCCACTTATCTTAACAATTTTTCATTGATTGCAAATGAAAACGCATCCAAAAAAAAGCTGTTATTCGCGCTTAATTTGCGCGAAAAATCTAATCGGAACACCTCACAATCCGCATTGATCGAAAGCGCAAAATCTTCCGTCAATCAACCCACCTTACAGACCGCCTTCATTTGTTGAGGCGCTCTTGTTTTGCAGTCCAGAAGGGCAAATCGAGGCACCATGCGGCGCAAAAGATCGTCCCAAAGAACTGTCCACCATCACCACTACTACGGCGGCCGTCGCCGCACGCGCTTCGGCATTGTCCGAATACTCATCGCGTCCGTAGTGCTGTTTTTGGTCTACAAATCTGCTTCCCACCTGCTCCTCGGAGCGAGCTCTCATCTCTCCACCTACTAATGCCATGGCAAACTGGAACAGTCTTCCCCTGCGCAAGAACGACGTTACGCGCACAGGGTACGGCCACAAGGAAGGTCGTTTTTCCCCGCTGTCGTGGGCCAGTTTGCTTTTCTGGGGGATTGTGGCCCGCAGGGCAATGAAACTCGGCCGAAATGTCGTTGTTACGGGAGCCGCTGACTCCGGCGCGAATACTGTTTTATCGTTCGTTTCTGGAAAAACTTTAGGGCCGGACGCGAAAGGCGCTGCATCGAAGAATTACTCGCCTACGTTTGACGATTTGCAGGGTGATATGGCCCTGAAATTCATTGGCCCGCGCAGCTTCGATCCGAATGCGTGGCGGACAATCATGGAACATCTCGGTGAAGAGGGCCGACCGTTCGCGATCGCGACGGTGAATCGGCACGGGGAGTGGCTTCGGCATGAACTGGATCTCTATGCCGCAACCAGCAAGGCGCGCGGGATCTTTTGGCTCACGCTAAAGTAACTTCGCGCGGTGGCGGGCGCCAGTCCACGATTCGCTCCTTGGCTGGCTGCGGTTAAACGCCCCGGATGACAGGCCACGTAGGACCGTCGGCCCCACTGACGACAAATAGCGGCCTGCCCTTCCCCAATGCGTCTGCGTCTAGTTTTGAAGGAACTCTTGCGCGGGCGGCATGAGGCGACTTGCCCGCCGCTTTGTGCAGTAGATCTCGGCCGTTGCAGTGAACGCGAGTGATGCGACAGCGTTGAACGGGACGTGCCGGATAAGGGCTTCCGTCGCTCCGACAATGAAGTACTTTGCAGGTAGGTTCATCACAAAGCGCTGCGCATAGTCGTCGCCAACGATCTGCGAGTTTGTCACAAGCAGGATTGCGTGCAGTAAGACGCTCCCGAGGTCGATCAGCGAAATAAGAGCGAATACAACCGTCGACGCGACGAGTATCTGGCAGATGAACCCGAGGATGCGCAGCTTGCCGCGCCCACCGCGGAAGTACACCCGAAGCTCAGAAAGTGCCTTTTTTGACGCTGATGCGGGTCGCTCGCCGGCGAAGGTCAACGCGCCGGTCAAGTCATTCTTCATTGAGGATCTCCATTGTTTGTGAGGGAGGTTGTTGAGCTAGTTCAGTTCGAGCCAGGCGACAGCATGTCGTGGACGAATTGAGCCGTTCCGTCAACGATCGAGGCCATAGCGCGATTCATGCGCTGACCGACAATCGACACGAGGCCACCATCGTTCGTCGGGGTCGATGCCCGGATGGCGGGTTTCCAGGTAAGAGAGGCACTGCAGAGAAGCATCCCATTAGCACCGTAGGTGGCCGCGATCCCTGGAGTGGCGCACGGGGCTCCAGGAGCAGCCGAAGGGAGCGACTGTGCACAGGGCACCGTGCAAATCACCATCGCCGTGATGAAGATTGCACCATTGGTCGAGTTAAAAAATGACATCCGTGACTCCATCGAATTGAACACGCCCTCTCCGAGACAGGGCGCAGCCACGGAATTCTCTTTCGAAACGCAAGTGCATTCGCTTAAAAAGCACCCTACCCCCGCACCAACATTCCGCTCGCTCAGCCTGTAATCCCATTCCGTCTGATTTTCGCCTCGCCGCAACGTGGCGCACGTGAATGGAATTTTCCAGTAATATCCACGGCTTACCGATTCTGAGCCTGTCGCGGTCTGACGCGACCGAAAAAAAAGCCATGCGTCCCGGGGTGGAGGCGCATGGCTGGTCGAAAGTTAAACCACGGAGCATTACGGAAGGCGCGGATCCAATGCGGGGAGATCCAAGCCTCAGTCGATAGTGCCATCTCGCGTTCGCACGAGGTGGACAAAAGGCTCGCTGGATCACCTTCCATTTCCAGACTGCGCCCAATGATTCCCCTCGGCTTGCTAATTACCTGTCACCCCATAGCCTTCGGATATCGTCCTCACGTATCCGGTGTCCGCATGTTCCGAATTTCATTCCTACTGTTCGTCGCCATAAGCCTCTTCGGAGGCCTCTTCCGTATGTCGGTTCAAGATCTCCTGCTTCGCGAGGCGGTCCACTCGTTCTTACCGTCGACACAACGGCACCGGCAACCGCTCAATGCGGCCAGGCATGGTACTGGCGAGCAGGTGCCTTCAGTCGCTTGTGACGGCGACCAGGGTTGCACCGGGGGGAGCCGCAGCCGTCGATATAGAGACGGGCATTCCCCTCGTGTGGACGCCTTCGGCGACAACGGTCCCCTCGATCGTCGCTACCCTGATCCGATCTGACCGCAGCACTGTCTTCGATATCTCGCCGGGCAGCCATTCATGTGGCTGCCCGCAGTCATTTCTCGGACAGGCAAACTCCCAGGACGACCGTCGTTTGCATTGCACTCCCTCGCCCGTAGCCTGATTAGCACCGGTACAGGTGCCGGTCATTCTATTGAATAGGAATCCTATATATGGGCGAAACTGAACAGTTCTTTCCGCTCTATCAGGCCCGCTTTAGAAGTCACCTTTATGGGCCTGCGAGTCGCGCATTGGCGCGAGAGATTGCATTGCGATCGACTCTCCCGCGGAAAGCTAATGGATCCTTCGACTGGAGTCGGCTTCCTCCTGCGGCGGCGTCCGGGGAGGCCTTTTCGGCTCAATCACGACGCGGCGCGGTCGCTGTACTCCAAGGAAGCGACACCGGACTGTGGTTGATGCGTCGAGATAGCATCGATCAAAAGGTAGCAAATCGGGTATGGCGAACCGAGGTGTTTGTCTCGGACGATGGCGAATCAGATTTGATTGGTGTTCGCGCAAGTGTCGCGCTTGGTCGCAATATGGTTGCCCCGGTCGAGCATTCCGCGCTGATCGCGGCGCTCGTCAAGAACTGCGCGTTCATTGACAGCAAGACCCGGGTTCAATCGCGATCGCGGAACGTCACGACAAGTGATGTAACGCCTGTGCTTGACCTGCTCGTGGCCCCCACGCGAACTCTCCCGGTTCTGCTTCTTAGCCCAACAGTAGGAGGGCGAAGCCAGTCCGACGCGCAAAACATCGCCGACAGGCTGGCTGGCTTTGCCCACGTGCTTGTCGTCATGCCGGATGCGCGGGCAGCAGTGATGCAGTTTTTGATCAAGGACCGAGGTGTACGGCTTGACGCGATGACTCTATGTTGGCCCCATGCATCGACAGAGCGCGGCGCGAGCGATATGAGTTGGGACGTTGCAACAGTGAAAGGCGCTGGCTTCATCGACTTCCTCGAGTCCGCGGTGATCCGCTCGACAGTCGGCACGCAGGACGCGTGGCTCGGGCCGTTGGGAGATCGGCTCCTCCGCTGACCACGGGTTTGCCGTCTATTCCAGCCAAATGTTGCGGTGCCCCTTGCAGGTATTCATGCGGGGCTGGCTTTCGCCGGCCCCTATACTCCGCTCATGAACCCCAATGCCCTCGAACAGCTTCTGGACTATACGTTCAGCAATCGCTCGCTTTTCGAGCTGGCACTGACCCACCAATCCTTTTCCGAGACTCACAATGAGCGCCTCGAATTCCTTGGGGATTCGATTCTGAGTGGGTCCGTAGCAGCTCTTCTCTACGAGCGCTTTCCCCGACTCTCGGAAGGTGGGCTTTCCCGCATCCGGTCAAACTTGGTTCGCGAGTCGACTCTCCATGAAATTGCCGTTGCTTTGAATCTCGGCGCTTGGCTGAAGTTGGGCGAAGCTGAGATCAGCGCTGGTGGCCGCAGCCGTCCGTCGATTCTCGCCGATGCGTTCGAGGCAATACTGGGTGGCGTTTTCCTCGATGGCGGCTTCCCTCCGGCCGAGCGGCTTGTCCGCAGGATCTATACGCCGGTTCTCGACACGATCGACATCCGGCACTTTGGCAAGGATCCGAAGTCGCGCCTGCAGGAGTTCCTCCAAGCGCGGCACATTCCTGTGCCGGCCTACAGCATTATCGCGGTACTGGATCATGAACAGCCCCGCCGCTATCAGAGCGAGTGCGTGGTCAAGACACTCCGCCAACGGACGACCGGTATCGGTCTGAACCGGCGGGCGGCCGAGCGCGAGGCGGCGCAGCGCATGCTATCGATTCTCGAGCAGTCCGCGCCAACTTGAGCGGCCATCGCTATCTCGAAAGGGCCTCGGACTAACCGCGTTTTCTCCGGCGCTTTGTCCAGGCGCTCGAATATCCTCTTGGTTCGGCGGCAGGTGTGCCTTTGATCGCAACTCGTGGATATCGTGCGTAGCATGGCCACGCTGATGGAGCCAACATGCTGCAAGACACAACGTTACTCAGCGAGATTCACGGGCTGAATCGATCGTACCTGTCCCTCCTCCAACGATCGCTCCGTGAGGATTTCGCCGCTGCTACTCGCGGGTTCGAGCTATCCGCCGAGGTTGGGCAAGCCCTGGTGCAATGTTCTCCGGAGAGGCTCGACAAACTCGCGCGAACCCCTCAGTTGCTTTTGCGGTTCCATTTCAACGACGTTCAGTTCCTTCAGGCGCTTGGGGCAAAGATCGCTCCGGGTGCGAGCTCAGAAGTCCAGCCGGATGACGCCCTGTCCGCTCAACCGACGTCGCGAACGAACGATCGCGGCGCCCTATTAAGAATGCACCCATGATAGCTCCAACCGGTTTGAGGCAAGTTTGTTTGAACAAACTTAACTCGGCTAATTGGAATCTCAACGCGGCCTCACGTCATTCTTGCGGCACCCCGCTTCCTTCAGGTAAGCTTCTTTCAGCCGTTCGGTCGGCACATTTCCAGCCTCATCAAATCCTTCTTCGGCTCCTCACTCAACTGAAGGTCGTTCAGTTGAGCGTCGGACTCCACCCGGCACTGCGATCCCCATACCCGAACGGATCCCCAGTGTCCAAGGCGCTCTCTCCTTTTCAACCGCCACATCGTGGCACCCAGGAGAGCACCATGAACCGCAATCTTCAAGCCTTCGGCATTGCCGGCTCGCAGCACGAAGTCGTGTTCAGCGACCAACTGATCCCCGTTCAGGAGTTCCGTACGGAACTGGACCAAGTCATGGTGCACGGTGGGGTCGACAAGCTTCTCACCCATCTGACGAATGGCGGCAACGTGACGCTGTTCGACGAGGACACCTGGTGGGACATCGTCGACGAGCTGAAGTCATATCTCGGGAGCAAGGCATCCAACTTGTGCGGCGACTCGATCTCCGATCAGGAATCCGCGATGGTTGGCGCTGAGACGTGGGTTGAGGACAACATCTCGTGCGGCCCCCGCGCAAAGATCGTCGCCACCGCCATCGTCCTCTACGGGTACGCCAAGGCAGAAGCCATGATCCGCGGGCTCAGCACTGCGGTAGCCGCATAGAAAGGAACCTTCAAGCTACGTTGGCCGACACCTTCTCCCGGGAAGGTGTCGATCGACGCCCTAGGCCCTGAAGAGCTCGATTCCTCAGGGTTCGCGCCCGCTCCTTTTCAACAGCCAACCTGGCAGCGAAGGAGATACCCATGAATCAAACCGATTTCCCGAATCACACCCCCTGGGGAGCACCGCAGTCGACCCGCGTGATCGATGAAGGCATCGTTCGCTACTCGACCGCAAGTTATGGAGGTTACTGGCTCTCCGCCAGTCGAATTGCCGAAATGCCTGACGGGCTTCGGCCGACTGCTCACCTTGATGGCGACGGCGGTGCATGGTTTGAGGAAGACCAGGAGTCAGCGATCGTTACGCTCGCCTTTCCTCACCACTTCGACTCCGAGGCGCAGGTGTCGGCACGCAAGCTGGTAATCGACTGGATGCCGGAAATCTGGGAGGCGTGGACCGGCGAAAGGCTGTCCCCGGAAACTAGCTACACGCGCCGCCGCGAGGCGTTTCTTGAGCAGCATCGAAACGAGCTGCTCGTCCTGTCCGCGGTCGGAAGTTGGGACAAGCGGGTTCCGGAGGGAATGGTCGGACTGGTAGCTACACTTGGCGGGCGATCGCCGTGCGGTGAGCACGCCGGGACCGAAACCTATTGGCTTGTGCCCGAAAGGGAGTATCACGACGCTTTCGAAACGCTAGGGCACATGGGCTACTTCATTATCGATCAAGCCCGTCATCAACCGTGGTCGCGCGACGTCGACTCGGTAGTTGCATAGAGCTCAATCGGCAGCGCTGTTACCCCATCCGGGTACGGCGCTCTCGATCCATCGCTGACCACCGGTCCGCAATGGCGAGGAAAGCTATCTCTCTTGTTCACGCCCTCGAGGCACCGGGAGAAAAAGCATGAATACGATCTTGATCATCGCCGGCGCAGTTGCGTTCTTTATGATCGCGTTTATTGGAGCTGGCAACGAAACCGCTCAAACGGAAAGCGCATCGGATCCGCTCGACCGATGTGTCCGCTGTGGAAACTATCTTCCCTGCAGCTGCGACCAGAACGACGACACTTCGTATGGTCATCACCATCACCATGATCGGTGGGTAGACGACTCAATGAGTACTTCATCGTGCGAGGACTCGTACGTGGGGCATGCTGACCACCATCACAACGATGCAGGTCACTGGAGTTAAGGAATCGGGCGCGCTCACGACGAGGGCGCCCTTCAATCTTCTCGCAATGCCATCAGATCTTGCCGAGCGCCGCTCGCCAGGGCCGTGGCCCGCTCCTTTTTCACGCCTCAGGGCACCAAGAGGAGAACCATCAAATGGGAAATAGCGCCTTCACCCCGACCGACCGGATGATTGCAGCCGCGGAAGCACACCTCGCTGCCGAAATGAGCGAACGGGAGATCCGCTCGATCGTCATCGGGTTCGAAACGGAGATTCTCAAGAAGTACCGCTTCGTGGCCGCACGGACCGTGCGCAGCGAACCGGAAGAGATCATCCTCGATCCGAACCTGTCGTACCGACTTGGTGAGGCTGACTCAGCAATTTTCTTTGCTGAGTGTCGCAAGGCTCGCGCCGCCGCGCAGATTACCGTCGAGGGCGAGGATCCGGACGTTTGCCCGCTCCTCAAGGCCCGGCATGTGCTCGTGAATGCTGAGAGCGCATTAATCAAAGCGATGGGTGAGTTGCCAGCGCTGGCAGTATTCGCCGAGAAGGATTATGTGATGAGGCTGGAGGACCGTAAGAGGGTGATCGAACTGTCGCTCGGGTTGCTCGATCCGTTCGTGAGCAAAGACAGGACGGTCGCGCTAGTGCGGGACTACCTCGCACAATACCCACGGTTTGCGAAATCGATCTACTTGCCACACTGATTGTACGTCCCCCGCCCGGTTCAACCGGGCGGGCTTCTACTGCGCCCCGCCGGCCGTTCGGTCGCCGAGGCTACGCCCATCTCCTTTATCAACGCCCACTGCGGCATCAGAGGAGAATCATGAACAGCAAAGGCTACTCACCCACCAATGGCGCCGAGTTCGTGAGCTTTAATCAGTTCACGGCGGAAGCAGTCATCGTGCCGCTGATCAGTCACGGCCGAAAAGCAGACGTTCTCTTCCGCGGTCAGAGTATCGGTTTTGTCGACAAGCTCGGCGAGGATGGCTTGCGCCAAGCGCACCGAAGGGCCGTCAACAACGCCCTGTACAGCAACGAGGAGGACGACCTTCCGCATTGGCTTCATCAGCCGCTGCCATCAACGACAGCTCTCTCTGCCTACCCTGAGCTGGAACGTCTTTTCCCTCGCGCATACGCGCGCGTGATGAAGCCCACTCAGGGCGTATTAGAGCTTTGACGAAAAAGGCCCGCCAGTCAGTGACGTGGCGAGCCTGGGACGTGGTGTCGGCTAGAATCAGCGGGCGAACCGGCGATCGAGGAGCCAACGATGTGGTTCCCCGTCACCGCGGTAGTGAATCTCCCCTAACAGGCACCCCCCTTCGTCGAAGTACTGCTCTTTCGTGCCGTAGTGCACCCGCTTGCTAGGCACAATGGTAAATGCACTCGCCGATACATCGACAAGTGGGCGCACCGAGAGCCCTTCAGCCAAAACCATGCGTGCCCACGCGTCGAGGCAGGCAATACTCATCGGGTCATGGCTCACGGCGGTGGTGAGGTCCAGGGCGCAAATGGCCCCCACCGGAATCTCCACCGCACCACCGGTGCGCTCCAGCAATTGCGCTCGAGAAGGCTCCTCCGACTGGAAGAACACCAGGCTGATAGGTTTGACACCTGCATCAGCCGGCACTGCAACAACCCACAAACGCTTCGATCCGTATTCGCACATGTTGTTCTCCGTGGTCTTGTAGCCTCGTGAGGCTACGACTGGGGCCGTTCGCCCCGTGAAGGCTGATGCCTTGACGGGAAGTCAGCGACGTCGAACATGCGCAGCGCAGACGGTATGAACGCAGGTTCAGCGCAGGAAATGCGCTACGTCCGGTCTCGTGCGTGTGATGATGGTTTCGCTGGAACTCTGCGGGTGGGGCGTCGTGGACGCATGCAGAGCCAGAAATTGAATGCTGCCGAATAAACGGCCTGCGCGAATGATACTTCGATTTCACAAGGGTGGACAAGCATCGTCGATTTTCAAGCGCCTATCGTAGGACCGGAAAAAATGACGATCGTCAGTCCGGTCAGTTACCCAAACGCTGACCACGCTGTGAGACGTAACTTGCTCGGTATGAGCAGCCCGAAGACCTTGATTTGGCATGAGCGCGACCTCTGCTACACTTGCGTCTACGGATGCCATCCTGACCTGCCGGCGGGTCGAACAGGCGGTTCTTCGTATCACCATGGACGACCTTTTGACTGGTCATCGAGTAATCGCCGGTTCGCAGACCACTGACAAAAGGATTGGCCATGACCCGCGTTCATCTCGACGTTCGTTCCCTTTCGCTTCTCAAATCCCACACCACTACGCAGTTGCCCGGCGTACGTTATGGCCACCGGCTTGAGGCGATCGCACAGAGCTTAGGTTTTTACACCTGGAGTTCGTTTACCCACCACCTGAAGAGCCTGTCCGACGATGCCCCAGCTGCTCGCATCATCGACATCTTTGAGATGCGCGCTCGCTTGGTCGAGATGGGCTATGTGAAGGAAGCCGTTGCTCCGCTGTCGTTCGAGAACCTCGAGGACGACGTCCACTTCATGTGTGACATCGACGGTCTCGTAGCCAGCCGGATGGCCTCATTTCGGCGCCTACTGAACGCAGAAAAGAACCTGATGCCCCGGACAACTGCAGTCGCGCGCATGGCTTACGCGAAAATGACAGCGGAGCGCTCTGACAGCCACGATAGCTTGCGTATCCCGGTGCTCGATGTGCTGCGTGACATGGGCATCGTCAGTCAGTACCGCTGTGAGTTCGGTCCGAACGACGTTGATCATGCGATAAGCGAACTGACCGATTTGCGAGCGCAACTTGCAGATCGGCGCGGCGAGACAACCGTCTCCGTGTTCTCCTCAGTGTTGGTGCCAGCCGCCGACCCAGACTTCCTGCACTACACGTTCAATCCCACTTTCTTCGCGCAAGCGAAAGTCGCTCTCGTTGGCTAGTCGCTGCGGGCCCCATCGGACGTTGCTCCTAGTTCGAAACGCGCTCGCGCACAATGACAGTGAGATGTTGACCGTATCGCTAGAACGGCTGGATGTGGTATTGTTTGCCAGCCGTTCAATCGGCACTCGAATTTACTTCAAACGGCGTCCCTGAAGCGACCACCCGATTTGCGCAGCGATGGTGGCGACGAGCTTTGACCTTGCCATCAACAGCAAGGGCCTCCGACCGGGTTTCCCGACATGTTCGACGCCTGTCGTTCGACCAGCACCGCCGCCCCCGACTCAGCATTGACTACGCGTCAGAGCCTCGCGCCGCCAGGCAAACGAAATAACTTTTCGGTTTGCTTAGTCACCGCGACTGCCGGTCGCACACCTAATTCGCCATATTCTCCGATGCCTTTTGCGGCAGCGTAGAGTTACCCCTCCTCTATTTTTTAGCCCGAGACGGGCAATGAGGAGAAAGTCATGAACGCAAAGTTTGACGGGATGATGGAGCGCCTGCTTGGGCCGAAGGGTGTCCGACCCAGCGGTCAGACCAACGCTAGCGTTGGTGGCGGCTTGGTGATGCGGACGGGCCTACCCCACCGCGGTGGCCGCTTGGCTATCCATGCATTCGAAAGCGGCTATCCGGTGATGGTGTCGGCAAACGCCTACTTCAATCCCAAGACTGGACAGGCTTGCATTCTGATCACACCAGATAGCCTTACCTCTTAACTCGGGAACGAGCGCCAATTCAGCTATGTGCGCCCCCCGAACCTCCGAAGGCCCCCGGGCCTTCAGAGGCCCTCAACTCCTTTTCACCCGCCTAAAGGCAAGAAGGAGAGAATCATGAAGGAAGAGAAGGCATCACTCACGGTAGAGCAGGCCAATGCGCTTCTGACGTTTGCAACGCGCCACGGCCGCTACTGGAAGAAGAAACTTATCGACCTCTGGCACTCCGGACGCGACGAGCGCGAGCCGGAAGGCCCGCTGCTTCGCCAGATTCGAAACAACGGTGGCCCGGGTCTGTTGGTGGACTTCAGGTTGCCGAACGACGGTCGCTGACGCGAACCATCCAGGCGCCGGGCATGCACCCGCATGTCCCGGCGTCTCTCCATCGTCCCAATCCCGGTAGCCACTCTCGTCCGGACCTCCGGTTGGGGGCCACTACACCGGCGGTCACCGGTTCCTCTGGCGCCGATATCAACCATGGCGCTTGCCCATGTGCACGCCATTCACGGGCTATCGGAACGCGCGCACTTGTACACGCAAACCCTGCTCTACGTTAGACCGCATTTCCTAACGTATAGCCTCCGCTCGAGACAGAGCCGTCTCTTGCCCACTCCTTTTTTACAGTCCAATCGGACAAAAATTGGAGAAGATATGAACAGCAACGAAGTATCGAGCGCGCGAGTCCACACGATGCCCGAACTGGAACGACTCATCGTCGATCGAGTTTTGCTCGCAGATGACAGGATCAAAGCTGGCGTTACCTTGCCCGCAGGGCACTCCTGGTGGGCTTCGGACTGTCGCTTGAAGTTCTCAGGTAGTCCGGTCCGGTCGACCGCGTGTGGCGCGTCGCTCTTCGTCCGCCGGGACGCTATCGAGGGCAGGTCGCCCGACGACTTGCTGTCGGACAAGACAACCATCAGGGCTGAAATTCGACTTTTCATGCCGGAAGCACTGTATCTCGAGGGCGGCACGGTTCGGAGGTATCGTCGTCATTCGGGCAAGAAGTACTCCGCGACGCTCTGGGTGAATACCGGACCTCATTGGGCGTTTCAGTCAACCAGCCACCTCCGGGATAAGGAGCCGTTTGTCTACGGCGACACGCTCGGGGAGATTTGCGCGGGAATTATCGAGCGAGTGAACATTGCTCTCGCCCGAGCCGCACTGTGGATCTCGGCGCAGGAAAGCGGAATGGTGGAGGCTGTATGCGCATGATCGACGGCCATATCGAATCCTACGCAACCTATCTGGAAACACTGAGCGAAAGTCTGCCGGAGTGCCATTCGGCACTGCGGGTTGAAACGGAAGCACTGCTGGTAGCGACGCAGAGTGTCCTGGACAGCTTGGAACGGTACCGCCGTGTTGTGGATGCATTGAACATCGGCCAACACCGCCACTGACGCAGTAGGAAGTGGAACCTCGAAGGAACATGAGGGAGGGAGCAGCGATGCTATCCTCCCTTCCCCACTCGCGCGGTCCAACCGCTGCCCGCCGGTTTGCGTCTCCAAGGTCGAAGGCGACACTGAAGACATATCGCTCTCTGGAGTTTCGGCTATGCGCCAACCTTTTCCTCCCTTGTCGCGCCGAGCACCCGCGAATCCCTATGCGGCGCGTGTCAGAGCGGTTCCCGTTTCAGCGACAGCCTACGAAATCCGAATCGACGACGTCCTTCGATTCGTCCTCGAAGGTGACGATCAATGGCCCTCGCAGTGGCAGCTGTTCGCCGCAGTGAACGGATCACGATCTGGCTCGTGCCTCGCATTAGAGTCGGAGCACTTTGACCTCCTCGACCAACTGGAACGAGGTTGGTACTGGATGCCCGCAGAACTCGTTGCGCCGGCACCGCGGTCGACCGGTAAGGCCGCGAAAGTAACGCGATACCCTCTACCGCTGTACCTGGCGGATTAGCGATGCTTCAAGGGAGCTCGTGCATACTCGCGTCGAGCTCGAGCGGGGCCGACGAATAGCCGTAGGTAGTTATCTGGCGCAGGTACTCCGGCAAGAACTGGTCGATCGAACCGGCACGCTCGTACTGATGGACATGGCGGCACTCGTGCGTCAGCAAGCGGCGAGTGAGCTGCGTGGGGACGATGAAGATTGCATAGCCAAGCGTCAGGCCCGAGAGGCGGGAGCTCAACAGGCCTGTTCGAACCGCAATTTCTCGAAGAACAGGATCGGTCGGCATTGGCACTTCGTCGACCAGTACCAGGCGGACACGTTCTGGGGCCTCTACGCCAACCTGGCTCGCGTCGACGAGTTCCGAAGGAGTAAGCCCGCGACCGGCGAGCAATCCCTTCTCGGCCACCTGTTTGGCCCACTGAACCGCCTTTGGCAGAATATCTGCCACATTACCGCCTTGGCTTGGGTTGTCACTCACGCTGGTCTTTCCTTCGACCGCTGGGGGATCAGTTCAGTCAGCCGAGCCTGGACCTGGTTCCGGTCCATCCCGTATGGGAAATGCGGGTTGTCGCTGTCCACCCCCTCCTGCAAGCATTCGAGAACCGCTGCGGGGTCTTTGGTTCGGTCTTTCAGCTTACAAGCCAGAGCAAGGCTGGCCAGCAACGCACGATCCCGATCGCCCATCTTTGCGAAGTCAGGCCAGACGATCTCAAGGCGCTGCCGGGCCGCTAGGCCATCGCTTCTGACGATCAAACGTGCCACCGATGACCCGAATCCGATCAGCACGATTGTGCCCACGGTGATAGAAATGGCGCGGCGCAAATCAAGCATGCTCTACACCTTCACGCCAGCAATCGCACCCATCGGAAACGTGTTGTCAATGACAGCGCGGGCCTCCTGTGGGGTGAAGCTGAAGTCGCTCAGAATGGTCTCCAAACCGTCGTCGGTCGGAACATCGGCGGTGACCCGCTCGAAGATGATCCCTTGTTTGCGCCCCCTCACCGCAACATCGGCAACAACAGCCGGCCAATCGGACACCTGGCGAGCCATTGTCGTCAAAGCGCCTTCGTTCAGGATCTGGACTCCGGCAGCTTTCATCTGGTCGAGGAAAGTTTCAAACGTTGGCATCGTGATACGTCCCTAGATGAATGGAATGGTGGCGGCCGACCGGGGCCGCTGAGCAATTGTCGTACACGGGTCGTGAAAGTCAAACCGCGAATCGAACCACCGAAAAGGTCCTTTTCGTTGCGATGGCCAACCTGTGCGCAGCGCGGCAGCGTACCTCAAGGTCGCCCGCTGCCCGTCCGCATGGACGAGTAGCAGGCTTCCTCTCAATGTTTGCTGCAAAGCAGACAAGGAGCATTTCAGCTGCCGGCGATTCACTTACCCTCGTCGGCAGCCGGGGTCCTCGACGCATACTCCACGGTCAGCCTCTCGTTCGCGGCGACGAGGAAATCCGCCTCGGCAATTGAGAGTCCGTACTCGCTCGGATCTGCATGACCGGTCATCCCGACGTCGTAATACGGAGCAGTGATAAGAACTCCGTCATGAACAATTCCGATTTGAGGATGGCCCTCTGCTGAGGTGTCGACCTCGAGGCGTCCACGAAGTGAGCCAGGAACTTCCGGCAGATCAAGGTCGCTGATGGAAACGGTCGGTGATTGTTGATGCATGATTTACCTTCCTTTTCATATGGAATCGTGGCTGGACAAGGTGTGGCACCAAGGGCGCAAGTACGTGCTCAAGGTGCCCACCCAACCACGTTGGTTCACCGCCAGCCCTATCGTGCCGGCGGTGGGATTTTCTCTATGTCGCCGCGTAGATCGTTGTGAGCCTATCGTTCGTCGCCGCGATGAACCGCACTTCTTCGGGACACAGGTTGAACTCAATGGGGTCGACGCCGCCAGGGTCCGTGACGTCGAAGGACGGTGCGGTAAATGTTCGACCCTGGTGCAAGATGCCGAGTTGCGGAAAGCCGCAAACAAGCGAGTCTACGAACACGCGCCCCTGCAGGGTAACGGGCATGCTGGCGCGAATCGTTTCAAGGTCGTCCGCCGAGATGTTCTTCATGCGGATACCCCGCGCTCGCCGGTTTTCAAGTTGCGAATCATAAGTACCTCCAGTGCTTGCTAAATGGCTGTGGATCGAAGGGAACCCTGTGTCGAGGCTCCTGCAACGCGTCACCTGAGACGGTGACGAAAGCGCGCCGCCGGTCAAGGCGGCCGCCAACGGACCGATTCGTGTGGCATGTCGCGGGAGACGTATTACCGGTGTTGGTCCGAGCAGGCGACTAGAACAAGCTCTGCTGCATACGCTCGACAGGCCACCCGTACCGCTTGAAGGCTTCCTGTATGCGTGGGCTTTCGAGATGCGACCTCAACTGCTCAATTACTGCTTCTGCGTCCCCCATTTCAAAGACGCTATCGAACTCGCGCTCCCCAAACCCAAATATGGTGAAGAACTGATACCCGGGTCGGAAAATGCCGGCTTCGAAGAGGCGCCGTGCACAATCCACGCGATCGTCAAAGCTGGACGCCCTTCGTATGCGGGGGGCGTAGTAGTACAGCCAACATCCAAGGTCGAAATGCTCGCGGGCGGCGTCAAGCTCGTTTGCTTCTTCCCGCCAGTCCAGTAACAGATCTTTCCGCGTCGCCGTGGCGCGTACATCGGTGGCGTCCATCGCCAGTTGGTTTCGTTGGTGAGACGAGATCGGCGCGTGCGTTTGGTGGATCGGGTTTCGCTTCATTGATGACTTCCTCTCTTTGCCCGATGGGCTGTGACAAGGAAGGGAGCTATCGGCTCTGCGGGACCACATGCCCAGCAGAACCTTGCGTGGAAGTTCCGCCGTCGCTCTTGCGAGCGAGGCGGGTTCCACTTTCGTTAGATGTACTCGACTACGCGGACACCGTCTCCCCTCGCACGAAAGCCGAGAAGGTTACGGACGCCGCTTTCTTCAATACTTGCATCGAGCGACCAAGTGCATGAAACACGGAGACGAACGGCGGAACACTTACCGCCTGGCCGCAGACCTCATGGCCAAAGGTCTGCGTTACGTCCTTCACCAGATCTTCCCAGATTCCCTTGCAGCGAGCATGCTCCCTTACTGTCGGAATCCGCAGGAGATCGGAGGATGTCGGATGCTGAATGAAAGTCCCCGTGCTCTGCCGCTTCGCGAGCGTCTTGTTGAGTGTCGGGACCCTTGTCGATTCGTCGGTGACGATCGTCATCTTGAACCCCTTCCCTTCGGCCGCGTCCCGCTCTTGCTTCGCCTTGAGGTAGAGCAGCGGAGACCAGCACTTGTCATCGAGCGCGACGACATCCATGACTTCGCCGAGCTTTCGCGTTCGAGGTTCCGGACGTTCGACGTGGTCGAACGAGAACTCGATCCCGTGCGTAACGGCGACGATGCACATCCGCTCTCGATGCTCGAGCATGTTCCACTCCGCCGCGTTGAGTACGGTTTCGTGGATAACGTACCCGAGATCCCGCAGCATCGAACGTGCGATCGCGGCAGATGCGGTATTCAGCCAGCCAGGCACACACTCGATTACGACAAATGCCGGAGACGTATGCGCGACGGCCGCCAGGAACGGGACGACGAGGTGCCCAACGTCCGGATGTGACTCGGGGAAGAGAAGCTTGCGCTTTGTTCGTCCTGCGTTCGACGCCCCACTGCACGGGATCCCGATCACCAGGCCGTCGAGCTTCGGGAGTTGGGACATCTGCGGATTTCGGTGATGGTGATCAGGCGTTTCGGCGAACGTGATCAGTTTGGAAGGTGGTGTTGCGCGGTCAATGGATTATAGCGAAGGTGATCACGATCAGGATGCGGAGGACTGCTTGGCGTTGGTCTTTCGCATCGACTCGCCCTTCAACGGCAGCTTGTGGGCCTGATGGACGAGCCGGTCGAGGATCGCGTCGGCGAGCGTCGGGTCCTGAAGCCAAGCGTGCCAGTGTTCCAATGGCAGTTGGCTGGTAATGATCGTGGAGCGCGTGCCAACGCGATCGTCGAGCACTTCGAGCAGATCGTTTCGGGCACCCTGATCGAGATCCTGCAGCCCCCAGTCGTCGAGCAGCAGGACGTCCATCTTGGCGAGCTGCGCGAGCCGCCGCGTGAAGCTGCCGTCGCCGTGAGCGATCTTCAATTCCTCGAACAGCCGGGCAACGCGGACGTACATCACGGAGAAGCCTTGTCGGCAGGCCTGCTGACCGAACGCGCACGCAATCCACGTCTTGCCTGCGCCGGTCGGCCCCGTCAGGATGAGGTTCTGCGCGTTACGGATCCAGTCGCAACCGGCAAGTGCGGCGACGACGCTCTTGTCGATGCCGCGGCTCTGCCGGTATTCGATGTCCTCAATGCAGGCCTGGGGATTCTTGAGTTTCGCAGACTTCAGCAGCCGTTCGAGCCGCCGGGTATCGCGCCAGGCGAGCTCGCGCTCGACGACCATGCCGAAGCGCTCTTCGAACGACAGGCTGGTGCTGGCGGTCAACGCCGTTTGTTCCTCGAACGCGCGGGCCATGCCGTCGAGCTTCAGGGACTTGAGCTGGGTTAAGGTTTGCTGCATCAACATTGCGACCTCCTTGGGTCAGTGGTAATACTCGGGCCCGCGCACGTTCTCGTGATCGGGCGAATGCCATTCGGCGGGCGGAATCGGGAGCATCGGCTGTCGGTCCAGGCCGGATTCGAGGATCGACAGCACGGAGCGGCGGGTCGGTGAGCCGATCACGAGCGCCCGCTGGCAGGCGGCTTCCAGCCGTTCCTTGCCGTACTTGCGCGAGAGCGACAGCAGTCCGAGACAGGCACGGTACCCCATCTCGGGATGGGGCCGGTTGGTCAACAGATGTTTGACGATCGCCTCGGCACCGGGACCGACCGAGGCGCCCCAGTTCAACAACCGGCCTGGCGTCCATTCCATGTGGGCGCGGTGCGCCGCCGGCATATGCTCAGGCAACGTCGTATGCTTGTTCCGGAGTCGGCTGCGGGCGTGGGCGGCAACGCGCTTGCCGCGGTGCAAGATCTCGACGCCGTGGCGCGTCACGCGGGCATAGACTTCCTGGCGCACGAGGCTGTGCGGGACGCTGTAATAGTGGTGATCGACTTCGACGTGGTAGTCGATGTTGACGCGGCACTTCACGAAGGTCGCGATCTCGTATCGGCGTGTCGGCAACGGGCGCAGCGCCGGGCGGTCTAGCCGCTCGAACCATTCGCGGCGGTTGCCGTCGAGCTTCTTGAACGGACGCCGGTTCAGGTCGGTGATCAGCTTGCCGATCGCCTTGTTCAGCTCGGCCAGGCTGTAGAAGCGGTGGTTGCGCAGCCGTGCGAGGATCCAGCGCTCGACGATCTGCACGCCGACCTCGACCTTCGCCTTGTCCTGCGGCTTGCGCGGCCGCGCCGGCAACATGGCGGTCGCGTAGTGGTTCACGAAGTCCTGCGTGGTGTTGCCCAGCACCGGTTCGTACCGGTCCGCCTTGGCGATCAATGCCTTGGGGTTGTCGGGCACCAGCAGCTCGGGGACACCGCCGTAGAATTCCAACGCGTCGATCAGGCTGCCGATCCAGTCGGGCATGGCCTCCGAACGCGTCGCACATGCATAGGTGTAGTTCGAGGCGCCGAGGACGGCCACGAACACGTGAGCCTTGAACGCGATGCCGCCGTCGCGACCGAGGATCGGCACAGTTTGCCCGGCGAAGTCGGCGAACAGCTTCTCGCCGGCGCGGTGTTGCTGGCGCATCGAGCGCTTCAGCGCCGCAGCCCAGTCCTTGTACCGCTGGCAGAACTGCGTATAGCGATAGGTGCGTTGGCCTGGGTGAGCCTCGACGTACTCCTCCCAGAGCAGTTGCAGCGTCACGCCCTTGCGGCGCAGGTCGCGGTGCATCGCCGCGTAATCCGGTTCGACCCGGCGGGTCGGGACCGCGGTTTCCTCCGGCAGGTCCAACCTGATCTCGAGCTCGTCGTCGGCGAGCGGTTCGACGGTAGCCCAGTCGAGGCCCGCCGCGCTCGCGCGGGCGGCGTATGCCGAGATGGCGCCGACGCTGATGCCGATCGCGCGGCTGATCTGGCGGTGCGACAGGCCGCACGCCCACTTCAGCCGCAGTACTTCCTTCAGTTTGCGCATGCTCATCCGATGTGCCGGCATCAACCTGTCCCCTAAAAAGGATCAAGGCTAACGCCCGTCGTTGATCACATGCGCAACACCACCGCCGAGCCGGAACGGCTATCCCGTTTCGGTCGCGTGATCAGCTGTTTCGGTTCGCTGATCACTCATTCCGGGAACGTGATCACCCGCTTCGGCAAGATGATCGCTCGTTTCGGAAACCGGTGATAAGTGATCACCTTCGACCGAAACGACCGATCACCATCAATCGGAACCACTGATCACGTTCAACCGAAATCGCTGATCACGCTCGCCGAAATACGCAGGGACATCACCCAACCATCAAACACGACCTCTTGCATGGGCGCAGTTAGCAGCACTGTTTCTGCGTCGAAGACCGGGTTGTGCGCGAGTGCGTGCTCCATGCAATCCTCACGGATCTCATTCGCGATCGCGAGGCGAGTTCGGATCCCCGCTTCCGCCAACCCGGTATGGGCGGCCCGATCGAGAATTCCGATTCCCGATGAGAACGAGCCCATCAACAGCGGCTCGTCACCCTTGAGCTTCTCCCGTAACCGGTCGACACGTTCCTTCGCCCGGACC
Source organism: Arapaima gigas (assembly GCA_900497675.1). Taxonomy (NCBI): domain Eukaryota; kingdom Metazoa; phylum Chordata; class Actinopteri; order Osteoglossiformes; family Osteoglossidae; genus Arapaima; species Arapaima gigas. The sequence goes on along the minus strand of UFQX01001238.1, from coordinate 30,188 downwards.
TCGGACGCGACAGGCAGCACGAAGATGCGGCGCATCTGAACGACGATCCGCACCGCGGCGAGCCCCATCCGAACGAAGATCCCAAGAAGGCTTTCGTTCTGAATGTCGATAACCGGCACCTCCCGATCGCCCACAACCTTTTTCGATACCACACGCGTGCCTTGTTCGTTCGCTTCGAGCGTGAGCATGCACTTCTTCTCGTCCAGGGTAACGCTTATCTTCATCCCGGGCTGAAACCCTGCGCGACTTGCTTGTCCTCCTTCGATCCACAGGCGGGGCGTGCCCTTGTTGCTCCCTAGCTTGCGGATCTCCACCCCTCGAAGCGGCGTTTTGTCTTTCATAGGTTCTCTCCTTAGTGCCCTATCGGACGGATAAAGGAGCGAGCGAAGCTCAGCCGGCGTCACTCTCGCCGGCTGAACGTGCGACCACTCGCCACCCCATGCGAGGGGTGACGACGGACGCTTCAGTTGTGGGTCATTCGGTCCGCACTAGGCGGCAGCAGGAAGTCCAGCCACACGCCTTTCGAGCGCCTCGATCTTCTCAAGACAATCGCTCACGCCGTAGAAAACTGCCTTTTCGAGAGCGGCGTCGTCAACCAGAGGAATGTCGATGGTGTGCCTCGTGTTGTCGGCATCGTTGACGTAGGCGCCCAGACGCTTGAAGCGCCCCTCGGGTCCGAGGACGTCATAGAGCATCAGGCGAATGCTTGCCTTTCCGTCGTGACGCACGAGTCGCAACTGAACGGACGAATCGACTGTCGGGCGTTCGTAACCGATCGGCTGATTCGCCGTTGCCCACAAGACGAACCGAGTGCTCAAGTCATGGTTCAGCATCACGGGCACGAGGCTGCCGTCGAGGCGCACGAAGTGTGAGTAATCGATACCCTGCCCGGCAAACTTCACGCCGCGAAGGTGACCGTACGCTTGTTGCACGTGCGCTCGATAGGCCTTGATCGTGGGAACTGCCGGCGCGGCTTCGGCGCTCAGATGCCATGTCTCGTCGATGCAGTGCGCGAGAGTCGAATTGATGATGGGATTTCGGGTCAAGATTTTCTCCTTAGATGCCACTTGGGGCTGGTCACAAAGGAGATGCAGTTCAGCCGGACGCGAGGCCGGGTGAACAAAATGAGGTATCGCCAGCCCGTATCGGGCCGGCGTCTGTTGCGTTGGTTAGGATGTTGAACTCGACTGATCTGAGTTCCAGTTCTCGATGCTCGCCCCATCCGGCGTCACACCCGGATCCAAGATCAGGAGCGCGCACTGGCCGAGGCTGACTCGTGCCGGGTCGCGATACTCGGCAGCATGCCCTTTCTGGAGGCCGTCCTTGAGCCCTCTTCTGTAGGCCGCGTTTCGAAAGGCGATCGGATCGTGCACGACAAGGTGGAACGTGACACGAATGGCCGTACGAGTCTCGTGCGATGAGACCGCCCCGCCGCGCTCGGCGCGGGTTGGTTTGCTCTTGACGTCCATGTGATTCTCCGCGATGCCCAGGAAGGGCTGTTGACAAACCGCGGCACCACTCGGCAAGGCATTGCCTGGCGGAGCGTTTGAGGCCGCCAGTCTGTCGTCGGAATCGCGGGCCCTAGCGCTCGTATCTTGACCTTCTCTGAAATGCCGTCAGCCGCCGCCCCCATCGATGTAACTTGGGTCGATGATTACCACTTGGCCTGAGTCCACCGCGACGTCGCCAATGCGCTCCCAATTTGGGCTCACGGTATTCTTACAAGTCATTGATTTTCTCCTTTTGCCGAGTTTGGCACGTTGCAAAGGAGAGAGTAAGTACTCAGCGAGGCTGGAACTCCTGGCAGAGTCGGCTTGAGGACAGATAGACGAGGATAATCGGTGAGGGGTGTTGCCGAATCAACGGCTCGAGGACTATACCACGCCCGAACGTAGAGCGGTCGCGCCGGCATCCTCGAGAGGATGCGCGGCGTGACCAGAATCATTGGTTCCTGATTTTTGCGTTCAGCTCCCCAAGGTAGATGAGAATCGGCACCGCCTCGTACTTCACCGTGTTGAGCCGCTCGACCACCTGCGTGTTGTATGTTTCAAAAAGGACGGACTGCGTGTCCTTCACTCGAATTACCCAGCTGGCTGAAATCATTCTGATCCTCGCGTCAAATCCGCTGTTGCATCAGAATCAGGACCCGCTCCTTGATGTACCTGGGCCCGTAATGCAGGTGCTTCGGCGAGAGCTTCAGGTACGCCCCGTCCGTAAGCTCGCAGACGACTCGCGCTATTTCCTCTGCGGCCTCATCGGCTGCTACGAGCTCGACCGCCTCATCGGGAGTTCGCCCTTGAACCCAATGGGGGGCGTACGCGGTGCGCTTCGCATAGGACTTGATCCTCTCTTCAACCTGAGACAGCCACCCCTCAAAGTCGCTGGGTAGCCCTGCCGCCTCGAGACTGTTGCGCGCCAACGCGGACAAGACACCGGGGTCGAACGAGCTTGCATACAGTTGCTGTACTTGATTGCTCTTCATGGCCTCTCCTTCTGCTCGATCACGAGCGATTGACAGGAAGAGAGCTGGACGCTCGGCCGGAAGGGTTCCGGCGGAGCAAGAGATGGGCGCCGTTGCGCGTTGGAGGCATGATGCCGAATAAACGGCTACTGCAACTATAGCAGTTTAGATCGGCCGTTCAAGCCCACCGGCTTCGATGGATGCATGCCTCTGCGCGGCCTAGATTCACCCAGCCGGGGCAAGGACCCCTACTAGGCTTGCGGCCGCACCTGGTTTTGCTGCCGGCGCCCGAGGCTGAATCGAAGGTTCAGCCGGCGCATGATGACGAGTCGAAACAAAGCGACAGATGCAGCGAATGCGCCGAAGCTATACGTCAGGTGGCGAGCCGCGTGGGCGACGGTATTTTTCTGATGTCCAAGCTGAACCAGTTTCCATACCAGATCGAGCTCGAACCATACAGCGAAGCCAAATGCGATCATCACAAACTCAGGATTGGTGCGGTTGGCCCGCAGAAGGTGGCGCCACCCCCAGACGATCCACATGCATACGGCAAAGATCCAAATCGCTGGGACGATATCGATAGCGCTGTAGGCCGTTTTGCGAAAGGTGTACAGGACGCCAACGACGGCCACCGATCCAACCAAGCGAATACCGAGGCGAATGACCGCACTGCCTTGCCACAACCTCACCATGCCCGCTCGCGACGGCGCACACCGCCCGATGGTCCGACCCGTGGTTCGGAGCCAACGGTCAGCCGTCGGAAAGCGCCGTGCGACAAGCGCGCGAACATCCAACCTTCTGGAGCGACGCCGACTATCAGTCGCAAAAGCGGGGTCCATATGATGCAACGTGTGACAAGCGAGAAATCCCGCTAAGCCGCAACAAAGTCCGAAAAGCAAATGCTCTATGTTTGCGACGGCGTCCAGATCCTTGAACTGCGCACGGATCCAGTGCCTTCCTTCGACTACGAAACCTACCTTGGCGATCGCAAGACTACGGTCAAGCTCAAGCGCCACGTACAACAGTGCGCCGACGATCAACGTCCATGTATACATTCGGAACGAAAGCCATCTGATTTGGTCACCTTCGCGCGAATCAGAGGGTGCGAAAGCGCGCTGGCCGGATTCATGATCGTCAAGTGTGGTCATCCTGATTTCTTCCGCTTCTCGTGTCACGATTGGTATTAGTTAGCAACCTCGTGGCGCCGGAGCCCTGCAGGTTGTAGCGCTCCGCTGTATGGCACTCGCTGTCGTCTGGCTGGCGCCCGTCCCCGACAATCGTTCATAGGACGCCGCCGCTTACTCTCGGTCCAGCTTTTCCTTCCGGCGCTCATCACGTCGGTCCATCTGAAGCACGAGCATTGTGAACACTACGAACAGTTCCGGGCCTCCGTGAATCTCGACGTCGTGCCTATCTCGCATGGTAATCAAGCGTCCGCGGGCTTTCGCGAGCGTTGCTCCGCGCCTGCTGACATGGAACTTGAAGTCCCAGAGATTGCCTGTGACAGTCGATCCGTCCCCGGGACCGCCAACAGCGTAGTATTGGCGCGTGAACGAGAGAAGCTTTCGTTTGATTTGGAAGGTGCCCAGCTCTCCCTTGATGTCCCAAGTCGGCGCCCAGGAAAGGAGCCGACGACGGATCGTGCCAACCTGTTCATCGCCTTTGAAGACGCGCCAAGTGGGCGAGAACGCTGCGAACTGCCCTTTTCCTCGATACGCGAGCCGTCCTTCTCTGTCGGTGATGTCAATCGCACCCCTTACCGACAAAAGCTTGTTCGCGACGCTTAGAACCCTCTTCGACGACTGTTCCAATTCGTTGTCCTAGTTCGTCAAGTTAAGCGATGGTGCGGAATTGCACTCTTGCGGCCGCTTCGCGAATATCTCGCGAGCCGCCTTTAGCATTTGGCTGTAGCCCGAGTCGCCCTGACTGAGCTTTGCCTCGGCGATCGCCAGCATTTCAGTCTCAGATTTATGAAGCCTCGGCGCAGTCGTGTAGTGATCGATCTCGAACTGCAGGTCGACGGGCAGGCTCTGCGAATTCTTCTTCGCAAACAGGTTATTCAAGATGTTGATCTGCTTACGGACGTCGCCGTCTGGCGGCCGAACGAACACTGGCTTGCCGGCAACAATCACCTCGTTACGAACTAGCATCGTTCTGTCGTTCAAACACACCAGGTTCCCGTCCGGAATGACCAGCTTTGTCATACCCCGCTTCAGTCGCAACAGGTTCTTCAATCGCCCCCGCCGGTCATCATGCAGGTCATCCGCCTCACGCGTGACCAATAGCGGATTTATGGCGGAGTATGCCTCGACGATGACGCCGCACCGTCGGGCAATCGACGCAATTTGTGGGAGTGCAAGTTGCCCTGTATCGTGAACCAGGGCGTACCGCTCGGTTCCGAAGAACACGAGGACGCAGGCCGCCGAAATCCCTGCAGTGAAGAACCCATCGGCGCAGGCGCTGGCGGTCGACAGGACTCCCGCACCATCTTGCGAAACTTCAACCAACTTCATGGCCCATCCTCTCAATAGGACCCGATTGGGCGAAAACCAGCGCCGACGCGATAAACGCCACCGTCGCGGCGACGGCCGACGTTCGAGTTATCCCGACAACGCTGTCCTCCCTCTTACGTGGCCCGGATCGTGCTGACGTGACGCCGGGAGATCCAGTGTAGCTATATCGGCAATCCAATGCTTTTCTTGAGGCCAGGGGCCGCATTTCGCACAGGCCGGGCGTCAATATGGCGAGATCGCGAGGTATCCGAAGGTCCCATGTGGGCTCTCACAACAGTCGACGAAAGGAACACGCGACGATAAAAAAGGCCCGCCAACATCCCACAAAGGGATGTGGCGGGCCGATTGTGAGTAATCCGTTCTCTAGTGGCTGGTACCAGTCAGAATCGGCGACTTGCCAACCTGATAGCTGCCGCCAAGACGCGTGCTTAGCGCACTGCCTCACCGCCCCGTTCCACGTGCCGGACAACGTCACCACGTGAGCCGATGGGTCTGCCTCTCATATCGAGGGCGAACCCCTCCGTCACGACGCCATTACTGTCAAACTTGACATGAAAGTCAATCTTGAGCCGGTCCGAGTCGCACGACGTTTCGCCAGTCCCGAGGTAGCAGACGTCGACGAACCGCTGCAGATGCTGGCGAGAAATCAGGTTCCATTCGCGCGGCCCGATCACCTCAATGTCCGTCGGCCATACATATTCATTGAGCACCCGTTGTCCCGCGTCATGCCGGTCGGCTGCACATGCGCCACATTCCCACTTGAAGTCGTAGGGAACGTGCGTTCGATAAAAATCGAAGTCTGCCTCGGTTGCCGGCCGAAGCCGCGTGAACCCCGGTGAGACGACTGCCGGTCCGTTTAGCCAGTTCCGTCCACCTCGAATGACGCTGCCGGTCAGGACGCCAATGATGTTCCGATTCCCTTCGATGACGTAGCCGAGGGTATTTTCATCCATCACGACGTACTTGACGCCCGCGGGGAGCTCCGATTGATTTGCGCTAACCATTTCAACTCCGTTATGCCCGTTTGGGCTAGTGATCAAGAGATGAACGCATGTTCGGCCGGACTGATGACCGGCGGAACAGAAATGCGAGTGCGCCCGCCGCTTTCTCCGAGGAGAAAGCGGCAGGATCACCTTGAGGTTTGCGTGAAAGATCAATCAGCGGTCGTCGACACCGAGATCAGCTCGAAGACTTCCAGGAGAAGGTCCATTTCGGACGAGAAGAAGCCGAGATAGTTGTGACCGCATTCGTCGCTCTTGTACTCCGTCTCACCAGGTGGAAGCGCGTACCAGCCGTGCGAAAGGCCATTGTTGCAGATACGGTAGCCGGCCCGCTCGATCGCCTCGCGGCGGTGCGCGTCAACAAGTACGTCCCAGCCGCGCTTTGTCGCGTTTAGATACCGGCCATCGTCAGTTGTCACTTCGATGTACGTGATTTTTGCGTCCTGATAGCGGTAGCCGTGGACTCGCTCTTGTCGACTCATCCATTCGGCGACTGCAGCGCTGGCCTGCTCGTCAAGACCAATGCTTCGGTCGAAGCACGCCGAGCACCCCGAGAGTTCGACGTTCGTCGTCCGGTAGCCGTCTCGCGAAACACTAAACACGACGCGGCACGCGTTCCATTGCGGCTCGGTGACGAGAATATTGCGATCCATCGTTTTTCCCCTATGCCCTAGTGGGCGTTGCAAAGGGGGCTGCTCGGCGGAGGCACTGCTCTGCCGAACCAGAAGTTTGATTTGTAGCTTCCCGTCTTGATCCCAGAACAGGGCGGAAAGGGATTGAGTCGGCCAACTGGGGCTAGTAGTGCGTCGGAGAGGCGAACGGGCCTTTTCACCCATTTCGATGGCGCATGCCGACCAAACGGCTAGTTGAAATATATCACGCCCTTGATCCAACCATCTGGGCCGGGCTCGAACGGGAAAAGTTTCGCGCGGCTCAGAGGATAAATATTTCTCTCAGCCCAGTGAAACATCACGCTCCATTGCCGTATATACATGTGGACGTGATGTCGTCCGTCCCACGTAACCTCGAGACTCGGCTTTCTCGGTAGATAAGGAGCAGTGATTTCATGAAAACGATCCTTGCAGTCATAATGATGGCTACAACCACCATCGCAATCGCCGGCCCGGAGCCGACTGTACTGATGAGCGAGGTGAAAACTGTCGGGTATCTCGCGTCTGCTTCGCCGAACGCGCTGGTGCCGGGCGAGGCATGGGAAGGTGTGAAGCTCGTCCGGCTCGAACCCGGCAAGTGCGAAAAGATTGTCCACTCGAATTTGCACTTCGTACCCGCGGGCGACGCCGAAAAGCCCCTCTTCGACGAAGCGCGAACCATCGTGACCTGCCCCACGTAATCGCGATTGATGGAGGCCAACGCGCTTCAGGGGTTCCCACGGACTACCCCTCTAGACTCGTCTATGCCCGCTACGCGTCTGCCCTCCTAGCCCCGCTCAGGTCCGCGGGCGTACGGTTGAGGACCAACTCATGCGATTTCAACGGAGCCTGGAAATGAAAGGGACTCTCAAGCGCCGCCTTCTAAACGCTGGAATGTTCCTCGGGATGACAATCTGCATCGGCACCACAGTGACATCGGCCTGGACTCGGAAAGACCTGGTGGTGTTTGTCTTTCCGAGAGACGAGGCAGCGTATGCCAACTATGTGTCTGCGGAGCGCTGGACGGTGGGTCTATCGGCGGCCGGTGCGATCCTCTTCCTAGCCAGCCTCGCATGGCGGCTTGCAATTGCTCGATCGAGAGCACGGCAGACTCCCTGAAGAGCCGATTGGCATCATGAAGCGATCAGCATCTGAAGTGCACCCGAAGGAAGAGTACCCAACCCGTCACACCCGACACAATGAACGAAGACCGAAAAAATCACCGAATGGGAGGCCCGGGAACGAGAGTGCTCATCACTTTTGCTATCTCGCTACTACTCGCAGCGGCATGCGTGGTGCTGAAGCAGCATCTTCCCGCGGAGCAGCCGATCGATCAAGGACCGGGGCTGCGCCATTGTGAAGTTGACGCAAAGGCCATTCGGCATCGCGCCGACGGCAGCGTGTCAGTTCCGAAAGGCGCAACAATTTCTTGTGAGCGATCGCTGAGTGCCAACCCACGCGACAGGGATGGCACCCGTGAAACCATCATCGTCAAGAGCAGATCCTGACTAGGCGACGAGAAACCTTGGAGATCAAAGAAGAATGAGTGACCCGGTACTGTCTGATCTTTCGATTCGGCCGGCTGGCCAAGATCAAATAGCGCGCGCGAGAGAGATCTGTGGGTCATCCGCCACACTCAATAGACTGGTCGATGACTTCTTGCTTGGCGAGCCAAATCGCGGGCAAATGCTCGACTTCCTTGAGCACCTCAAGAGGGTGAACAACAAGGAGGAAGTGGAAGCAAAGATTCTGCAGATCTGCAGTCTCGCGGGCATTGAGAGCCCAACGGGTACCGACAAATTACTTGCGATGCAAGTCGGCCTACTCCAAGACCTCGCCGCCTCTTCGGGGAGAATATCTGGCCACACCGCTCACATCGCACGTGAGATCGTGAAAGCAAGGCCTCAACAATCGATGTTCGGACCGCTTCTAGCGGCGTTCCTTTTCGGAAAGCTGCTCTAATTGTCGAGTGGGTGCGCAAACGCTCTCCCGGATCCAACGCTGCTGAGTGGACTGACGACGCGTCCAGCAAACGAAAACACCCGCTTGCAAGCCCCGCCCGGGGCTGCAAAGCGGGCGCTTTGTCGACGTCGCTCCTCAAAGACGAGCAGCCGCAATTGCCTTGTCGACCTCCGTCGGTTCATAGAATGAACTCACCATCACCGCACGAAGAAGCGGCCCTGGCGCAATCTCCATTGACCTTCCTTCAATCATCGCGTTCGCAAACGCAGCGCCAAATGGCGCCGCGACGTCGTACGCAAATACACCGGGATGTCCGCTACCGTCAAACCAATCGCTCACTCTGTCAACGAAGAGTGCGTGATCGGTAGCGGCTTCCAAGAAGCCGAGTTCCCCATTGAAGCCGTCAAGGTCGACAGTGCGCTGACTCAACGTTTCCCGTGCCGCGATCGCAATGTACGCAACCGTCAAGTTGTCAGCTGCCGATCGGACGCGTGATGCGGTCATCGATGTGTCAACCGCGACCTCTGCGCACGAGGGCACAACGTCTGCCGAAAGCGCATCCTCGTCTCGCCATTTTTCGCCAGGGAACTCGTCGCGCATCACCTCTTCGACCTCTGTCACCAGGTCCGGTCGCATCTTCGTGATATACCGCGCCAAGTCCGAGCGTGTCACCCCGTCGATGTTGTCGCACCGTATCGTGTCGAGGACACGGAACACGTCAGTCTTTCGTAGACTCGCGATCGAGTCGGCCGCGATCTTGATGAACTGCTCTTCATTCTTTCTGGTCATGTAGCTACTCCATATGCCCCGGTGGGCTGTCAAAAAGGAGTCAGCAGCAGCTCGGCGAGCCCAGATGGCCGGCCGAACCTTCAGTATGGTTCACCGCCGGCCCGTAGGCCGACGGACTTTCTCGATTAGACCGTTGCAGTCAACTCGTCCACCATCTGCGCGTACGAGATCTTTCCTTCCTGGTGACGTTGCATGATGGCGGAGCGGCGAACCCCAAGTGCCCACCGGTCGGTGCTGGCAACTTGATCCAGTGCTCCCTCGTCGATCGTGCGATATCCCATATCGAGCATCGCCTCGACAGCCTCAGGAACACTGTCAAAGCAGAGATGCCCTACAAAACCATCGCGATCAAACTGTTGGATTCGCCAGGGCAGACCGCCAGACGCCTCCGGTAACACGAACGCCCATGAGTCGCGGTCGCTCTGTCTGCATTCGATGCCGATCGGTTCCCCGTTGTATCGCGACATGATCGCCTGATACGCAATTTGTGTTGCGCGAGCACCTTCGCGAATGATCCGCGCAAACTGGCACGACACACGGCCGCCCGACTCTCGTGCATATTTCCACGCTCGCGTCCGAAACCGCTGAACTTCTACGCGGCCGCTTTCTGTCCCTGAACCGACAGTCGTATCAAGGCGTTCGAACATCATGCCTCCAGCGCAACTAAGGCATCGCAGACGTCGTTGATACTGTCGGGGCTGGTGCAGTAACCGACGAGCTCTACGAAAAGGTCGCTGTCGGTGGCCGCTGTGCAAGCGTCTTTGAGCCGCTGAAGCGCGTCTCTCTGCGCCTCGTTCAACGGGTGCCCCTTCTCCGCTACAGTCGCCGGCGCCGCATGGAATTGGCTGTTCATTGGTTTTCTCCTTCAGAGTGCCAAGAAGTTGGCGTTGGTAAGGAGACGAGTAGTTCGCTCAACCAGGCGAGTAGCCTGCTTGAATGAACGACAAGGGGTCGCCAGCGCCCCTCGGGCGCCGGCAGGCTGAAGTTTTCAGAAAGTTGCTGAGGGTTCAGGTGCTCGAGCGGTCAGCGCCACGTCGGCGCCACGCCTAGAATCGAACCAGGCCTTCTGTTCGTTACTCGTAGGGCCGCCTCATGGGCATCCTGAATAGACGTGAAAGTCGCGGTCGCGATCGTCGAGCCGGGCGTACGGACAAGGCCGTCGACACCCAGAGTTCGGTCATCAGCACTACCCCCAAAGAAGGGGTCACCGGTGCCTTTGAACTCGATGACAATCATGGACACCGGTGCTGTCTGCCACCCAGCCGTCAACTCGGCGACGTACTCCGGATTCGTGAGATCGCGCTTCGGCGCGTCGGTTTCCTGCTTCATGGTCATCCCCTCATTGCGTAACACGCGTGGAAAAAGGGAGATCTGGCTGATTTCGTTCCAGCCGCCACGAGTCACCTGCGATGCGGAAGTGTCGTTGAGTCATCCGGGACAGGATGACCCAACGTTAATCGAAGGACGACGTCGACCTGCTGGTCGACGTGGGTCGCTCCATCTATCCGGCCGGCCGTGAGGCTAACCGATCGATCTTCTCTTGCCAGAACCGTACGGACCCCTGCGCACCGTCCGCGGATGATGCGCGAGCTTCTTCGAGGCGCAGTCTGTTGGCCAGATAGCTGAGGGTACAGCGGTCGTCCTGCAAAAGGCCCTGCCGCTCGAGCTGATCGTAGAGGGCACCGATCGCGGCATGGATCCCGGTCATGGCCCCTCGCCGCCTGAGCTCCGCGAGAAGTTCCGTTGTCGCGACCTCGGACACTTTGCAAGCCGTGGGCGCGATGTTGAGCCGAACTGCAAGGCCATCGAAGGCGTCGGCGTGAAGGGAGATCTCGCTACCACCGCTCGTGGGAATCTCACGGATCCCATCCGACCGGTCGCATGGATCTCCCGTTCCGGCACTCTCGTAGAGGTGCAGCTCTGCCAGCAAGGTGCTCCGGTCGGCAGGGTCTCCGACAACAAGCTGCTGGGAGGGGACCTGTGCTTCTTGAAGCGGACGCATGCTCTGTTTCTCATTCATGACGATCTCCGGATGCCAGTTCTGGCCGTGAAAATCGAGACGAGCCAAAGCGCTCAGGTGAGTCGAACTCACCACAACGGCTGGATCTTGAGAATTGAGTTGCCCGGGAACGACAGCCTGACGGCGGAAGGCGAGAGAGATAAAGCTCTGCCGAATGAACGGCACGCCAGATTTTATCCTACTCGCAGTGGCAACGACAACCCGGCGCAAAGCGTGGAGGGAAGCCCCCCGGCCGCCGTGGCGGCCAGCGGGGGCTGAGACGATGAGGCACTCAGAACAACGATGCTGGATGCTTCATCTCGTGAAGGAGTTGCGGTTGATGAATCTTGGCGCCTGGGAATCTAATCGCGCCGCCCGCGATGTACTCGAGGTGCAGTTCGCTACCCACCCATTTTCGACCGAGAGACTCAGCTTCAGCACCAGTCTGGAATGAACCACTAAACGGATCGAACACAGTGTCCCCGACCTCGGTGCAAAGCCTGATGAAATGACCGCTCATCCCAGCGGGCGCCCGGGCGGGGTGAACCGGTAAACCGGCCTCTCGGCATCCACGCTGGTAAGGGTCGTTCGATACGGTGTTGCTCATTGTCAGGAGGTTGCCTGGTATCGCTCCGCCGTTATCGATCGAGAAGGCACCGTCCCGCTGCTGGTGGCCGCTGGGGCGAGTCGCTTTTCGCTGTCCGCCCCGGGAAAGCAAATTCAGCATCGAGTCGCTGTAAGGCACTAAGACTTGCCGGTTGTCTGCATAAGGCATGTCGTTCGGAGCCAGCCAATAGAGTTGCTCCAACGAACCTTTGACGCGTACCCTCTTGATCGTCACCCACTCTGCCGGCGACGGCAATTTCGATGGGTTCTGCCAGGCAAAGCGCTGACAGAGCTTCCATCCGAGTTCGTCTTCAAGGCGTATCAACAGCCGCTCCTGATAGAGCGAGTAAGTCGGCTCCCCACGATTCATCACGTCGCCGAGATTCAGCACCACTGAGCCGTCTCTGGCCAACTTCCTCGGCCAGGTCTCAGCGATGCGTAACAGCCACTCGACGTATTCGTTAGCCGCCTTGTTCGAATACTGCTTCTCACGAAGCAAGGGGTATGGAGGCGATGTGAAAAGCAGACGCACGCTTCGGTCATCTATGTGCGCGACCGCCTCTTCCGCCCGGCCATACAAGGCAATCCCGTCTGCCGTTGTGAAGATGGTGATCACAAGCCCAGGCGCCGCACGATGTAGCGCTTCTCTCCCTTTCCCGGTCAACTCCCAAGTGGCTCTTCCCGCCGGAACGCAGAGCGCGCGCGCCCGGGCGAGCTGCTGGGCCCATCGGACTCTGTGGTCGAATCGGTTATACCGCCTCCCTCCGATTTCAATGACCTCGCGACGCGTCTCCTCGTCAACCCCCATCTTGACAGCAACCGCGTCGCAAAGATCTGCGGTGCGAGATCGCCCACCCTCTCCCTCAAGACAATCCAGAATCGGCAAGACAAACTGCCCCTGAGGTGCAAGCCGGCTTGACTGCGCAGCCCCCAACTCCTTTTTTTTCCCTTTCATGCTTCGCTCCATTCCGCTGTGCGGGTTACCAATGAAGCTCGAGCGGAGGCTCGACGAGGCAGCTTGCCCTGTCGAACCGAAACAGTTGGAGTTGGGAGACGCCGCACCTCCCTGAGGAAGTAGCGGCGAACTCAAATTGCTAGTATTGGCTCAGCTTTTCGTCGACGGGATCGAGTCACCCACACGGAACTCGCTCGGTGTCCAGGGCGCCTGGACGCATGTGAACGTCGGCCCCATCACCTTCAGCTCTGCGAGAAACGCCTCCTTGTCGGAGATACTGCCGTCTCTGGCCAGGTGATACGGACCCGCAAAGCCGTCAGCAACGTCCCGGGCCGCGCCGTATCCCCCGAACACTGCTGAGCACAACGCGAAGAAACGATCGTCGTGGCTGAACAGTTCCTCGCCAAACACCGGAAGTTCAACGCCGTCCTGGAAACGGATCTTCACGAACGGCAAGGACTCCTCGTCCCATCCCGATTCCTGGGCGGGCGTGATCCCGACTCCGACGATTGCTGCCCGCTGACCCGAATGAGCGTGATATACGGCGTTTTGGCGCGTCCGATCTTGCAGCATCGAGCTGAACACGACCGATAATCCATTCGCCTCCTGGAGGGCCGCGGAGACCCCTGCTTCGAACGCTGCAATCGGTGAACAGTCGGGGGCACGGCTGCACCCCTCTTCCTCGAGCGCATCAACTGCGCTGGACAAGTCCGTTCCGTTGTATTCCTCGAGCAACGCTCCCACAACGTTCCACGCTCTTACGGCGCGAGGGTTCGAACTGGCCCGCACACTTTCTCCGAAGAAATCGAAACCCATGGACTGCAACAGAATGCGCGCCATGCGCTCCGCGCCTTCCACTATGTCCCGATCCGTAGGCCCGACCGATTCCTCATGCCCGGTCGCAGTCTTGCCACGACACAAAGCCCTCTCGATCGTGCGGGTAGCCGGGCCGGATTGGACGTCGTTGATCACATTCGAGTCGGCGCTTTCACCTTCCGCCAACCCGTAGCATCTGACGTCGGTACTCCCTGTAACGACAACTGCAGCGGCTTTACCGACAGCAGGTATTGCCCACTCCGGAAGGTTCCCAACCTGCTCGAGATCGAACTCCGCCGGTGCGGAACTAACGTCGTTCCCCTCGAAAAGTGACTCCGAAAGATCTGCCTTCTCTGCCACCGACAGGTTGAGCCAGTTCAAGCCGTTCAGCGCCTGCGCCGCGACGAGTTTGTGGGCCTTCACGTCGATTACGATTCGGCATTGGGTCTCGAACCTGCCCGGGCCGAACATGTGATTCCAGGTGCCCGCAAACATAGTCCCGTCGACGTTCGGTGCTTTGTGGTCTTTGCTATTCATGTCTCTCCTGATATTCCGCAATTGCGGTGTTAAAAAGGAGAATGAGAGAACGCTTAAATGAACGACGTTCATTGAAGCGTGGTGAAAGGAACTGAGATTGCAGCGTCGAGAACAGCCGCTGCCGGCCCGGAGCCTAGGGGAAGTAGATGCCGATCGAACGGCTGGTGGAATTCTATCGCACGTCGAGGTTGAAGGCCACCGTTCCACGCTGCCTTGTGAAGAGCTAGCATCCCCTTTGCTTGCACCCGCTCGCCGCCCACTTACCCTAGGGGCATGGTCAACCACCTGCAATCAGCCCTATGAGCACGCCCCGCCAGCTTGACTTGTTCGATCACGTCGCCGCCGCATTTGCCCAACCGGAGAGCGGCCGGCTCTCAATGCAGGAGCTCTACCGTATCGCGGCCGGACGCGCCGGCATCCCGATCCAGGAAATGAACGCCCGTGTCCCAGTTGGGGAAAAGCAGACACAACACAGCGTGTTGCAAAGGCAAGCAAGATGGCACTGCCAGTCGCTGAAGGCGCAGGGCCTCCTCGAGCGGGTCGCTGATGAGCGAGGCGTATGGCAACTGACGGAGGCAGGTAAGCACAAGCTCCGAAAAATTCGCCCCGAGATCTCAATGATTGCGTTTTCAACGACCCTTGGTGTTGCGATCTGGGGCGACGCGCATAGGCTATTCTCCACCTGGGACGAACCGATCTTCCTGTGCCTCACCTCACCGCCCTACCCGCTGCGACGTCATCGTGCATACGGCGGCCCGACGGAAACCGAATACACCGACTTCATCACTCGCCATATCGAGCCGATTGTTAAGAATCTTGTTCCAGGCGGGAACGTCGTTCTGTCGGTCTCTCCCGACATTTTTGAAGAGGGCTCACCTTCCCAGTCCCTCTACCTAGAGCGCCTCACACTCGCACTGTGTGACCGGGTGGGGCTACGCTTAATGAATAGAATAGTGTGGACGAGCAACAAGGCGCCCGGCCCTGTGGAATGGGCGGCAAAGCGGCGGGTGCAGTTGCATTCGGGATACGAGTATCTTTTGTGGTTCTGTAACGAACCCCTTAAATGCTTAGCGGATAATCGGCGCGAGCTCGAGCCACATACCGAGAGGCACCTCAAGTTCGTTTCCTCTGGTGGTGTTAAGCAGGCGCGCGTCAATAGCGACGGCGCCCATAGGCAGGTTGTCGGTGCATACAGTAACCCTACCGCGGGAAAGATTATGCGCAATGTCGTCAACGTGCCGAATACCTGCGCGAGTCAACGAGAGTACAAGCGTCGCGCCCGCGAGCTGGGTCTTGAAGCGCACGGCGCACCGATGCCGCTGAAGCTCGCACAAAAGCTGATCCGATTCATGACCGCGGCCGAGCAACTCGTGGTCGATCCGTTTGGTGGGTCAATGACGACAGGACTAGCCGCAGAGAAAGAGGGGCGGCGCTGGGCATCAACTGAACTCGTATACGACTATGTTCGGGGAGCAGCCGAACGCTTCACCGGCAATTCTGACTCTGACGTCGAGATCAATCTGCCAGTGGTGGTGTGAAGAAGATCGAAAAAAACCCGCTCTCCTAAGAGAGCGGGCGATCATCAGATCGTTGCGACCAAATCATTATCGGCAAGACCGAACATTTCCATTTGATTGCTTAGCGATCTCGCCTTGTGAACCCAGGCCGCCTTCGCGCTCTCCGGAAGCTCCCGGTAAGCCACGGACTTAGCTATGAGCTCGTTATGGTCGTAGTCGAAAGTAAGCCCAAGCCGATCCTTGAACTCCGAGCGTCGACAAACTTCGTCATGCTCGGCCTGCTGGGAGTGCGACAACTGAATCGTCCCGTACTGCAGATACCACTTGTAGCCGTAGGTTACTCCACCCGGAGCCAGGTAGCCATCGTGGAGCGAGAGCATTCTCTCGAGTTCAAAGTCCATCAACATGTAGGCACTTTCTACATCCACCTCGAAGGCCTGACCCGTTTCGACTTTCCAGGCTGTCTTCCCACTCGCAAGTTCGACAAGTTCTGGCTGACACGCACCCTCGGTTAAAGCCTCCAGATAGCTATCCCGTAACCCAGTGAAAGCAGAATCGGGCCGCTCATCCCATTCCTCGCCAACGTACAAAAATCGGGATTCAGGAAGCGGAGTTTCCGGGACGGCTTCAATCTTTGGGATATCGTATCTGACACCTCCAGATTGAATATCCCTCAAATCGGCCCACAGACTGAATGGCCTCGCAACCCCGTAAAGCGACTGGATTGCATCCAAAGCAACGATGATCTCTATCGGGAGGAGTTCGAATCGCGGATTCTCCCCGGCCCGATGAGCCCGAAGCCTCTCGTCATGATCAAGTTGCAACATGAATCGAGACACTTCTCTCAGGACCCTTGGATGTAGTGTATCCGGTGCGATCGCAATGTATCCGCCGCGAATCGTTCGACCAATCCAATTGCGCCTCGACCAGTCGTACCGAATATTTCGAAGGTACTCGTTTAGCTCGAGAAGTCCTTTTGCGTACCCATACTGCGGGTCATAGTCAACCATAGTTGCGAGCGACTTATCCTCAGTCTGGAGACACATGTGACAACCGAATCGCGCTCCACATTTTCCGGATTTACTCGAGCTCCCTTCAAAGATCGCGTCGGCCACAACGGCACATGACGTCCCTCCCGCATCAGCATAGATGCGCATCGTGTCTT
This sequence comes from Arapaima gigas, assembly GCA_900497675.1. Lineage (NCBI taxonomy): Eukaryota > Metazoa > Chordata > Actinopteri > Osteoglossiformes > Osteoglossidae > Arapaima > Arapaima gigas. Next base: position 13,217 of record UFQX01001238.1, on the reverse strand, counting down.
CGAAGTTTGAGTAACTCGGCCACACACCGCTCCCGTAGTAGGCTAATGCCTCCCAGACTTCGTCGGTTTCGAAATCGCAGATCGGGCTGAGTACGTACTCTCCGTCCTTGTTTCTAACAGGTCGGTCCGCGCGTTCCCCGCGCCGACGCATGTTTGCCGATCGTCGATTGCTCTCCGAGTACCGAGTGCCCAACAGCGTCACCGGCGTCCCCCAACCCTCATGCTTCAGGCGCCGAAACAGCTTTCTTCTGAAGGACCTCGCTGGCGCGATTTTGAGCGAGACTGTGCAATCACCTTTCATGCCTGCGTAGCTTGGAATCGCCCGGCCACTCAGGATGGAAACTTGCCACGTGCTCAACAGGGGCGGCGTGACAATATGTGTCTCAACCCGTATTCCAGCATCAGCCGAATACTGTTCGACTTTCGCATACTCCGATCGAATGTGCGCAATCACGGACGGATTCTCTATCAAGGTATCCGACGTCATCGCGACGATGAAAGGGTCTCTGAGGCGCCCCAAGCTTGCTCGGACGTAGACCGACTTCCGGACCGCTCTCCATGCACGCAACGCGGGCAAGAAAGGGGCGTCGCATTTTTCCGAAGGTCGGTAACGGGTGTGCCTTCTGCCCCTCAGTGTCTCGATGTAAGTTGTTGCCGCATGCAACGTAATGGCGAGAACGAGACTGCTGTCCTTTCCCCCGCTCCAGGCAACAACGGCTGGCTTACCTTCTACGAACAAGCGGGAGATATTTTTCGTTGCTCGAGCGATCCTCTCTTCGACGCTTGTCGCCTGCGGGGCGACTTCCTGAAAGAAACTGATTGTTTGCTGGTTCATGTCTTTCTCCATTGCCAGTATCTGGCTCGTAAATGGAGAGAGCTCAAGCGCTCTGCAGTGTGATGGGAACACAGTGCGAAGCAGTGTTGGAATTTCGCCTTTACTGGTGAATCCAATCGTTGCGTCCGCTAGCCTCAATGGCTAAGGCGGACGCAAGATTCGATGCTGCGGTATTTCTATTGCGAGTTCGATTGCAAGTCGCGAGCCATACCGACTTCAGTTCACGACGATGCGAGAGCCTCGTCCTCCGACAGGTCTGCGCGCTTTCGTTTGTTCTCGGCCGCCCACGATTCGATATCCGCCGTGCTCATGCCAACACATACGTTCCAGCAAGCGACGAGCCGACGGGCATACTCCTCACTCTCGGGCGTTCGGCGCCGACTTCCATCCTCCGTCAGGTAGACCAAGGCGAGGCAGCTCCCCTCCTCTGTTACCAAGCGGCCCGGGCTGCGTTCCGTTTCAACCAGGCGTACTTCTGTTGCGTGAATCATGATGATCTCCTCGGTATGCGAGGTGCGCCCCGCAGGGAGCGCGTCCCCGCGTGGTCGGTAAAATTATTTCTGTGGAATTGTGTCGGGCGGACGGGATTCACTGCCGATGAGGCTGGTGACCACCGCACGGAGCAGCAAAACTTCCGTCGCTTTACGGGTGCAGCGCGATGTACTCCTGGGTCCACTTCTCCCGCATCTCCGGGGTCGACGCCTCGAAATCCGTTGAGTAACGATCGCCCACCCAGAGCGCCACCGATTCTCGTTCCGGGTAGGACTTGCGTCGACCGAGTGCCACCGCGGTCAGGTATCGCGCACGCGTTACCCAGTCAACGTTGTCGCCGACAATCGTGTCGATCGATTCGGCGACGCCAAGCCCGTCAAGACACGCTTCGACCTCAGTCAGCGCACTCACCAGCGCCTGGTTCTCGAGACGAGCGGTTCCGAGCTTCGTGATCAAGCTCTCCGTTGTCTTGTGTTGACGCGATTGAAGTAGCGGCTCGCCAATCTTTTGGACGTGCCCATAGTCCGGCCCGAAATCGTCGAAGTCACTCTCGGGAGTCAAGACGACGCCGAAAGCGTCAAGGACTTCGATGTCAAACTCCGGAAGCCTCTCGATGCCCTGGTGCGCATCGAAGATCTTGAGCGCGAGCTCTGCGAGTTCCTCTCGAAGCAGTCCGTCGCGCGCCTTCACTTTAGAGTCGAAGGTGACGTGATACAGGCCTGCCGCGTTTAGGTCGTCCGGGTGGCTCGCAGCCTCACCGGTCAGGCGTACGTTGATGAAGATCCGTGCGGTGTAGTCGTCATCGACCGTGCAGCCGTCACTATCCACGATGTACACGGGCCGGTGCCCGTCCGCGCTCAGATCGGTGCGGATGTGGAGCGCCTCCCGCAGATTGTCAGTTTGATTGTCACAGTTGCCCTCGCCATGGAAGACTGAATACCTGAACGGCATCTTGAATTGCTTGCGATTCATCGTTCTTCTCCTGATGTCTCGATGAGACGGTCTAAAGGAGAGAAGCAGGTACTTTCCGGTCCGTGCGACAGGAAAGCTTCTTGGAGGAGGTCATGGTGGATACCGCGCCAGCGGTGCTGCCGTGCGAACGGCAAATGTCCCTCAAACGACTTTCGCCTCAGTAGGACCGCGCCGCCCTCTCCGTGAAGCAACGAGAGACGACGGCGACGGCACGTTCATACAGAGTCAGCGAAGTCAGCTGGCGGTGTCCTCGCCCGCGTCGGCGCCACGCTCGAGAGAGATGACTTTTACTTGGCTTTCGTCGACAAATTCACCGTCCTCGTCGAGGAATGTAATTTCGTCGAGCGAGTTCGTCACTGTGAGCTGGCTGTCCAAGAACCACCGGCTGCCCTCGTGATCGTAGTCGATATCGAGCGATCCGTCGGGCATACGCGTAGCACTCGAAAGCCCGGTCTTTCCATAGACTTTTTCATACGTCGCGGTGACGGGCCGACCGTCGAGCGTGACAAGTTTGCCAGCGCTACCGACAGGTACCCCGTCGTGCTGCCCAAGCTTGAGGCATTTCTTGCGGCCACGGACAAGGGTCACGCGTTTTTCTTTCAGTCTCGCTATCTCTTCGTCGATGAGCCGGATATCGCGGTCGAATTGGTCGGTCATAGGTTTTCCTCCTGGTGCCCGTGGGGCTTTGAAATGGAGGCAAGCCAAAGTGGCTTTCGGCTCGAGGTCGAGTCGGAAGCCTCAGTGGCGGCGTCCCAACAGCGCGCCCCATTGGGGCAGCGCTGTGGGAGCCCCGTACGTCGGAGCGGCTTAGGCGCCCTGGGTTACCTGCGGCGGAAGGATTGCCTTCGCGCGTTCCTTGAACTGCATGAGCAGCGCCACGGTAGTGTCGATGTCCGAGAGAAGATTACCGCTGTAGCCATCGCGAAGCGCGTCAGCCCAGTTTCCCGCGAGTTCCTTTACGGCAGCGTGTGCGGCATATCCTTCAGCCGACCGCGGGAACCCTTGCTCGCGCCCTTCTTCCAAGAATCCGATCTCCCTGGACAGGTCTGCGCCACGCGGGAACGAAGTAGCCTTCTCAAGAACCCACGCTGCTTGCTCCGGGCGCGTACCCGGGTCATAGAACCGAGAGTTCAAATGATCCGAGTCGCCAACCTCGTCCACGAGGACGCTGACAATTTCCTCTGCGTACTCGTACTGCTGTCCGCCGAACATGCCATAGAGATCTACCCGCTCGGTCGCCAAGTCGATCGCTTCGAGCTGGGAGCCAGCAGCATCGATTTCGACGGGCACACGTACCACGGCGTTCAGATGGACGCGATAGGACTTGAGGCCGGCACGAACAGTGAGCACCTCTGGCATGAGCACTTCCCAGTTGACGTCGCCATTGACCGTCATCGGCAGGCTGCGGGTATCGCCGCGGGTGCGTGCGACTTCCGTCGCTTCTTCGAGTACCCTTTCTCGCTCGAGCAAGCTGAACTGACGACCGCCACGACCGGAGGACGACGAGAACACTGCGGTCCCGCCGAAATTGCCACCAAGCCCGAATGTTGCGATCTCATAACAACGCTCGTACGTCGGCCTGTAGGTGTCCCCGTCAATAACGATCTCGGTTTTCGCCCAAGCGAGAATTGCAGCCTGAGTCTCCTCCCTACCGTCGACCGAGTATTGCGGCACCGTTCCGAGGAGGTTGAAGTCGTTGAAGTACTCCCGTCGGATGTCAATGACGTCGGGAATCGAAGGCCATCTGAAGTCCGAACCACCGCTAGTGCGAGCGGAAGGTGACCCGTCGATGTTGGTGTTCACTGCAGCCCAAAGTTGTCCTTGGAACCACCGGTAGTCCACTTTCCAGTCACCCCCCTGCGAGTTGCCAGTTGCTTTGAGGGCAACAGGGGCGTCAGCCGATGTCAGAGAGGCAATCTCGACGATGATTTCACCGTCGCGCTTCACTTCCGTCCGGGCCTTGCGGCAGCCAGGCGGAATCGTGCTCTGGCTGTACAGAAAAAGCACCTTCACGAGTTTCGGGGGGATATTGCTATTCACGGTCATCTCCACTTGCCCACAGGGGCTATTGATAAGGGAGAGAAGCCATGGAGGCTTTTCGGTCCAGGCGGACGGAAAAGCTCGAGAGTTGAGGCGGGCGCAGCCCAGAAGACATGCCGATTAAACGACTGCGAGCAATATAGCACGGGAGACCTACAAGCGTCTCTCCCACCCGCCGACCCAACGAGTGGGCCGGCGGACAAGATGAGCCCCAATGGACTACTTCTTGACGCGGTTTGCGACGCAGTGCGTTTTCCAGTCTCCTCCGTGTTCGGTGGACCTCAGCCATCGATCGGCTGATGGAAGTTCCCGGAGGACTTTCTCGACCTCGCTCTCGCCCGGCCATACCTCGAGAACGTTGCCCGTGAGAATGGCGTTATGCAGGTACATCAGGTCGGTGAGAGTGTTAAGTCCGTACTGGTCCGCAATCGCGCCCAGCGTCTCGACCGACGCAAGCAGCTCCGCGAAGAACAGCGCAGCACCCTCTGCGTCCGGCCTTCGATAGATATCGACACCGGCCGGAACACTGACTGCAATCGGCTCCCCGTCCAACTCGCTTAGCACGACAGCACTTACGCACAGACTGGCTTCGAACAGGATCGGATCGCCGTTCGGCCATGCGCCAGCGTTGCAGGATGCGGCGGCCATCCCCTCGCGAAGATTCGCTTGAGCATGCTCCAGTGAACCGGCCCTAACCCGGATCGTTGCCGAGAGGTTGCAGTCGAACGCGAATTCATGCTCGCACCAATCCGACGCCTCCGGCATCAGGTATCCGAATCTCGACAGATCCGGCACGCCACCGCACTGCTGGATAAATGCGTTCCCGTCGACTTCGTGCTCGAGGGCCTCCGCGCGAAACTCCGCAAGCCTATCAAGTGCGACCTTAATCTGCTCCGCCCGGTCCTTCAGTTCGAGCGCCAGGAAATGTCCATTGCCACGTGCCCGTTGGACGCCGTCGAGGGCGGCCTCGTGGCGCCGTAACGCATTCAGCGCGGACTTGACGTAGAACTGGACAGACTCGGGAATGCTCGCGGCCGGAGCTTCCGAACCGACATCACTATGCTTGGTGGCTGCCGACTCGGTTGCGGAAAGATCGAAATTGCTGGTCATGGGCTACTCCTAGAATTGCCCGCACGGGGCTGTTGTAAAGGAGTCGAGCCGCATTGGCTTTCCAACCGCGAAGGTAGGGAAACCAGACTGAGGTGGAATCTAAAGTTCCGGGGAATGCCGATTGAACGACAGTCGAGAATATAGCACGGCAGGGAGCCACGCCATGGCCCCTGTGCTCCTCGCCCCGCCGTCCGATTTCTGATAGCCTAATCGCAGGATGCCATCCCAACCTGCCGGCGGGTTAAACAGGCGGCTTTCTCCTCTTTCATACGACGACCTTTTGTCAGGTCTGCATGGAATCGCCGGTATGTAGACCTTGAGCAAAAGGACTCGTCATGCCATCCGTTTTCCTCTCCAAGGACACGTTCAATCAGCTGAAACGTGTCGCCCGCCTGCAGTTGCCATCCGTTCGGCACACCCACGTGCTTGAAGCGCTGGCGCGGGCAGTTGGGCAAAGCAATTTCGCTGCTCTCGCTTCAAAGCTTGCCGCCCCGGAACGAAGTGGCCAGTGCCTCTTTGTCTTCTCCTACGAGGACATGCGGCGCCGTCTATCCGAACTCGGATATCCAGACGCAATGCAATGGAGTATTGACCTCTCTGGAGCCTCAGATGTGTTTCGGACTGCTCCGGTTATGGCTAGTTCGCTCGCTGCCCTGCAGGCGGATGGCATTCTCACCGCCAAACAGCGCGATCGCTTGTTGACGTGCCTCAGCGCGCAAAAAACGATTCTTGTCACCGGCGCTGTTCGCGCAGGTAAGAGTCTTGTGTTTCACGCTCTCCTCAATGAGATGGCGATCCGGTCGCCGCAGCACGAGTTTGCGCTTTCCCAGGTCGCTCACGATGGGTCGAGCCACCAGCCGAACGTGACGCGCTACGTCCGAGACGAGTGTTGGCCGGGCGGGATCCCTCATGTCGGCCAGCGTCGACTGGCCGTTGACGATCTTCAGGAGAACAATCTCCTCAAGGCTCTGCTCTCGTGGTCGCGCTTTCGAGGCGGTATCGGCACACTTCATGCCACAAGCGTCGACAGTGCTCTCGCGCTCCTCGTCCGAGTACTCGGGGTCCGTGGCTTCAACTACGTCCGCGAAGGAGTGGACGTCCTTGTCCACATGGAGAATTCCGGATCGCCGCGGGTGGCGGAGATCATTGAGCGGGACGACCTGATGAGGCACATAGCTGCTCTCACTTCCCCTCCTGATCAGGTGGCGACCGCCAGCCTCCAATCCGCTTCAGCGAAAGGTGATCGCCCCCGTCCCGACAACGACTCGATGATGCTCAGCATCGCCGGAACAACCCATCACTTGCTCCACGGCGCCGAGCGCGACATCCTCTTGCAGGCAGCGTTTGCCAGAATCTGCGCGATCGATGCCGAAGGAGAGGGTGTCCCTTTCGTCGATGCAAAGTTTGATGGCGGCAACAGATAGCTCAAGCTGAGCCGGTCAACCGGCGCTGGTGGAGGCCTAGCTATGCGAAGTAAGCACTACAAGGAAGTCGCCCGCCAGCCACGCGGGCAGCGCCTACTCAAGCATGAGAAGCGAAATCATTGTTCCAAGATCAGTGAAGCACGCATCCACCGACCGTGGATCCCTGGAATCAACGATGAAGACCCTTCCATCGCGCGCTCGCAACAGGATGTGACTTAAGGAGTCGATTGCGCCGATAATACATACGCCATTGCTCGCGAGCTGCCGGTCGTCCGTTTCCTCCTGAATGGCTTCGGCAGTCCAAAGCCGCGGACCATACCCGTTCTCTGCACCTGACGGATGCTCGGTGAGGTATTCCGTGAGGCCGCTAGGCACCGGGCAACCAAATTGGGTTTCGAACCATCGGCTAAACGTCATTTTGGACACTTCTCAAATATCCTCGAGAGCACGCGATCAATCCGCTCTCAGCGAGAATTTGAAGGGTCTGCAAACTTCTCAGGCCATATCGTGATGCAAACATAGCGGACGAAGAAGTACAGGCTGATGACCCATGCGACACCTGCCGCTACCATGACCGCCGCAGCAGCGCGATAAAGCCACGTCACCGTTAGAACGGCCAGCGCACTCGCCTCAGCTGCCGGCGACTCAGGGACGATGTAGAGCGCGGCCCGCATGAGCAGGAAGCCAAAGACCAGGAATACACACGTCCCGCGTCGAGCACGCTTCCATGCCGCGACGATAGGCTCGCTGGAACGGACGTCACAGACTTCGGCGCCCCTAACCAGGACGGTGACAAGGCGATCAAGCACTCGGCCCATGTTCAATTTTTCCGGCCGAGGTAGAGGACTTCGGCCGGCGGCTCAAAGCACCTAGTTGCCTCGAAGATCAACTTGGTCTCCCATAAACGAGCTCGATGTGATCGCAAGCACGCCTCCCGTGTCACTAACGCCCCAGATTTCCTTGCCCAACGTCCGATCACCTATCCGAAACTCCATGCTCACAGCGCACGAGCCGATATACGCCCCACCTTGCTGCTCCGCGAGGTTCACCGATACTTCCGTCGCTTTGGCCTTGATGTGCGGGTACTGCGCATTGAAGGCAGGCATCGCCTTATCAATGGTGGCCAGACAACCTGTGCTGAGGGTGTCGACTCGCCTCTGTTTATCCCACTGATTCGAAACGAGGCGGAACGACACCGATAGCACGACAAATGCAAGTACCGGAACCGTGATCAGGTGCCATTTAATAACCCGCCTTTGCTCGGACCCAGTCTTCCCGTCCACAGCAACGTCTACGCGCTTCATCCAGAACGGCAGTTTCTTGTCCGGATCGTCCTGAATCGTCATGCTATTCGCCCTCCTTGTCCCCAGCTGATTTTGCGCGGTCGACTGCATCGAGCGCGACACGCCATGCCTCATTCGAATCGCCTTCGAGACGCTTCATCACATCGGACCATCCAGGCCACGTCATCAGATTCACCGAGCCGCTAGGCTGAACCGGTGTTTGCTTCGTGCTCCACGCGAACAGATCGGCCCGCTCCTGGTTCGTCAACCTGTCCATCAGGGAAGGCTGGTCTCCACCGAGAATCACGGTGTTGTGTAGCTGCACGACGCTACTGCTCGAATTCCCTCCCACGGGGACGAAGCCCGGCTTCCTCGCCGTCTCTACAACTTCAAGCCCCATCGCGCGTGCAGCCGATTGAAGCTCCGCGACAAACACCTCGAAATCATCTGCATTCCGGACGGTCGCACACGGTCGATCCAAGATGTGAAGCGCGACGGCGTCCACTACCTTCGCAGCGATCTCGGGGTCTTCCAGTCCCCAAAAATGAATTTCATTCCTGAGATCGGTGCTGAGCACCATCAAGACTCTCACGAACTCGAAGCGAATTCCGCTGAATTCGACGATGTACTCTATGCAGTCGCGCACACCGTCGTCATTCATGTCGTTCCGCTTTGCGTCGTCATCGTGCATTTTCGTTCTTCCTATAGTCCTCAGTACCCAAGTAGGTCCCGCGCCGCGCTTATAGTCGCCGGGATCACTTCCCGCTCAACAAACCGGCGCCCAGATGCGTCGAATGCGACCGCGGCAACAGTGAGCGTCCCATCCCCGTTGAAGGTGCACGGTTCCGGTCCGAAATGGCCATCGATCCATGCCATCAAACGAGCGACCTTCATCGCGGTCCTGTAAGCGGCGAACTGTTCTAGCTCGCCGACACCTCGCACCTCGGTCGCGCACCGAGCACAGTAGGCAACGCCGAGGCGCACAGCATAGGCGAATCGATTACCCAATCGCGCCCGCGCTTCGTGTTCCGACATCTCGTCAAGCAGCTCATCGATTTCGGTGGCCATTATCTCGTACCCGACAATCTGTACCGATCGAGCAACCGGGAAATCATGGCTGATCGGCAGTGGTTCGCACTCTCCCCTCGCTCTCGCCAACTGACGGGAGCCTCCGACGGATCTCCTTGCCGACGAGCGCGGGATTTTGACCGTTCTGCACGTGAGTTGCGGCGAGTAGGGCTTGGAGCTCGCGGACCTGCGCCTCCAGATCGTCAGCGCGCCTGGCAAGACGCTCACGCTCCCGAGCAACTTCCCTCAGGTCCCGCTCGTATCGCTCCACCGAGCGCGGCCGAGAACGCCGCCGCGCAATGGAGAACAACACTGCAGCCTCAGCCGCCTGGTCAGGCTGGTGCTGAAACAGCGGCCAGTCGCCAGTGGACGCCCCATAGGGCGGCCACATGTTGCCCGTCGGTCTTTGCACCTCCACCACCACGTCTCCTACGGCGTGGAGCAGTCCCCATCGGGGTGGAAGGTCTTCTATCTCAATCACACCGGGGAGTGAGAGGTAGAACCGATACACACCCAATCCGCCGGCTGCACGATGGGGCTTTTTCGCGTCTGCCAAGAAGTCCGATCGCGAAGCCTTCGCCTCAATCAGGCACGAGCAGGATGACCTAAAGCTGATGACGTCAGCCTGTTCTGCCGTTCCCCTCACGGCAAGCTCTGTCGCCACAACGGAGAATCCCTGGCGCTTCTGCCACTTCGCGCCAAGGACAACAAGTTGGTCATGAACCGCTCCCGCCATCGGTCGATCCCCCCTTGTCCGAAACACGCTGTCCTGAGCATTCCGGCGCAGCTAGATTCGCATCGGGATGGCCGCTCACTCCGTACTCGCGTAGGACAAATGCGAGCGCGGCCGTCGAATAGTCCTCACCATAGTCGACCGATAGCTTCCCTTCAGTGGCAAGCTTTCTGCCGAGTTCACCGAGACTGAGCATCTGGGGAATCAGCTTATACAGTGAGCTCATGTATGAAACTGCAACGGAAAGGTCCGAAGCAAATTGGTCATAGACGCTTCCCTTTCCGGTCCCAAAAGGCAGAGCCCGATCGACGCCATCGTTCTGGTTCTGCAGATTGCCGCAGAGCATCAGTAACTCGATACCACGCTCGATTTGAGCCTTGTAATCCATCCCGTGGTCCACTTAATCGTTCACTGGCGGCGCGCACTTGCCGCGCTCGTACCCCGCCCAGACTGCGATCGCGGTGTCCACATCGTCGGGAACGAATCCCGCTGCGATCGCATCAGAGCGCAGAGCCGCTAGGCTCCCAATTCCTGTGAGACGTGCCTGGTTGACGAGAAAGCGCACCGCATCGAAGACAGTTGGATCCATACTTGCGGCCTCCCATCTACGTTTAGTTCTCGACGCCCTTTGCCTGCAGTTGAAGGTGTCGGGGCGCCAAGACTGCGACCTCTTACCGCCGCGACTCGCTCACCCGGTCGCGTGAAGGTCACTCTCAAAACCACACCTCCACCACGGCGCGATCATCGCGCGGGTCGGGCGTCATTCGAACCAGGCCGTCCGGAAGCAATCTCCTGAGATACTCAATCTTCAACGCAGCCCGCACTTCACCCGTCGGCTCCGTCGAAATGAACTTCCGTGCGACAAATGCCCCCGGGGTGTCGAGCGGGTTGTCGTAGATCACCCACATCATCAAGGAGCTCTTCGATGCAGGAGCCTCGTCGCCCGGTGTTTGGCACATCTCGATCCCGCTCACGTTTTCTTCACTCTTTGTGTTGGCCCAACGTACTCGCCGGGCGCCATCACCTATGTATACGGCAAAGCGATGGAAAGTTTCACCCCTCTCCTCGTTCAAAATGCTCCTTGGGCCATTGCGCGCCAACATGGCGCCCGCTATCCTGTCAACCGGAGACCTTCCACGCCTGCCGGCGGGCTGCCACGGCGCAGCGCCAACCTCTGCAGAATGACCTTCGACCCTGTCGAATTTAATCGCCGGTGTGCTGACCGTACACGAAGGTATTGCCATACAGCTGCTCAGATTGGCATCAACTGAGATGCCACTACCTCTAGCGCAAAATTTCCTCAGATTGTGAATCAGCACCTCCTCGAGGCGATCGCCCGCGGGTTTCCGTTTGGTACTTCCGCGCACCGGCCGGCCGTTGCATCTGCCGCCTCTGCAGCCCTTACTGCTGAGGTCTCAAACGGCCGCCACGTTCAGGCGATCGACGCGTGCATCAAAAAGGACTGCCCCGACAGGATGCCGGCAGTCCGCTCAATTTAATCTACAGTCGACGCCTGCGTTGACCTACTCGAGTTAGTCAACGAAAGGGCCCGCCGGACCTCTTCGATTGCCGGCGGGCGTATGTTGCATACAGAGTTTTCTCAGTCGGCCTTGTTCCAGCACCACCCGCATGCACCGATCGCATACACCTTGATCGGGTTGCCGTCGACACGCACAACCTCAGCAGCAAAGACCCTCTGGTACAAATCCTCGCCGTCACCATCGGCCATGATGAATTTGTCGCTCTCAGCATCGTAGCGGAGACCGTGGAGATACGGATGGTCTAAAAGCTTCATCGCCTCTTCGATCGTGAAGTACGGGCACTCCCAGCCGTTCCAGCGCTCGCCGCGGCTATAGGCCTGATACGACGGACCTACGTCGAGCGAAACAGAGATAACTCCAAATTCCGATTGAGCAGTACGATTCACTACGTTCTCCTTCTATCCACTAGGGATTGGTAAAGGAGGGAGCGGATTGCTCGGGAAGACGGAAGTGCCTTGCCGAGTCACACGACCGTTGAACGCCACGCCGCCGGCCTAGGCGGCCGGTACGGCGGGCGATTCTTCGGTGAAGCTGATTTTCAATGAGTTACGGGGACCCTCGAGTCTCACGAGCTTCAGCGTAGAGGGCCGGCATATCGATGTCCCCATTTGCGATTGCATGGAGCGCCTCGACGGACATTGCCTTGACGATGCCCAGATTGCGCGCCGCCAGCTCGACCTCAGCCGCCTTGCGCCACGCTTCGACGTCAGTCAGCACCATCTCGAGATCGGGATGAGTAGTGACGTATCCAGCGAGGATCGCTACGACTTCATCTTTTGCAGAGTAGGTCACCAGATTCTCCTTTATGTGCCGTGCGGTTAGGTTGCGGACACGAGCTCAGACTGCGAGATCGCCGCACAGCTACGAACGTGCGAATGCTCGTCGTTCAGCAGGAAATTACGCGCATCATTACTGCACTTCCCGAACAACATCGAGGCAACCACGGCCCTCGCGCCGCGATCGAGATCCTGAAGGTCAGCAACAGCGACCTCGCTCGAACGGCTCAAGCGGCCAACTTCGGTCTCTCGCAGCTGGTACAGAAGATACGTGAGGTGATGAGGCATTGATCCCTTTGCAGGGTATTTCTCGGCGAGCAGCTTGGAGGTCATCGTCCGACCAATCTGCAGGCGGTGGAAACCGTAGTCCGTGCCGGCGACATTAACCACCGCCCCGTTCCAGGCGCTGATCTGAGCCTTCACCGCTCCGACGGCAATCTCACCATGGAAGGCCACCTCAACGATGGCACCGGGCTCGCACGAGGGCTGCCGCTGCACCTTCAGCTCGCCCAGATCCTCGGGGCTTACGAAGTAGCGGACGCCGTCCCGCCTTGAAACCGAAAGAGCCTTGGAGCCCACCTCAATCGTCTCGGCCAACAATTTCTTGTACTGATCGCCCTGATCCGACGCTTTGATTGCGAAGACGTACCCAGACTCAAGGTCCAGCTTTGCCCGCGACCTCGTCGTTCCCTCCTCCCACACCGAAACGAACCTCACCTCGATCGGGTAGTTAGGAAACTTCGGAGGGACCCGCCGGCAGTCCGTGCGGCCAACGTCGTACCACATCTCCCATGCAGCCAAGTCGGCGAGCGAAGTGATCTCTTCCCTCGTGGCCCCTTCCGGAACATCGAGATCGAAGAAAACGTGGCCGTCGTCGAGATGCGTATTTCGGCGAAGCCGAACACGGATTTCGGTTGAAGTCGAACAGGGTTTCCGGAGGAAG
>UFQX01001237.1:0-80907 GCA_900497675.1 Arapaima gigas | reverse complement strand
ACTGCACTTTTTAGAAGGTTTATTGGTTAATAAGTATTCATGGCATTATTTTTGGAACCATCCACGCTTTATGGCATTTTTCCCACAGGGGCCTAAGACTTTTGCACGGTACTGTACAAACTCCACACAGAACAAGTTGGATCCAATCTCAAACCCGACAAGTCAAACAGTGACATGTAAATGTTGAGAACATCAGAAGACAAACAGCGTGTCATAAACACCAAAAGTGCTTACCAATGAAGCATTATAAAGTGGACGATGTACTGGAGTACCCAGATTTTTCTTTCAGACCTGGAAGCTCTTCATGCTACATGTATTCGCCCCTTTTTGATTTGCCTTTTGCATCTCCAGCACTGACTTCTTCGCCCTTGTTGGCATCATACTTCACACTGAGTCAGTGGATTTTAACAAAAGAATTCCTTTCAATAACAGTTGTCATAACTTTGTATTTGTCTGATACTTCTCTTTTAGCAAGTGACCACCAGCCCCCAGTCAGTGATTCTCAGCGCGGTAACAGGAATGGCATGAAATACACTATTTTCTCTGAATGCAGCAATGTGTGTTACACCTTCCTGGTACGCAGGTGCAGGCAGTGTTATTATTGGCCTTCATTCAAAGTTTTTGTTTGCAGCACATAAAACTTCAACATCTCTTTAACAATAAACAGTACATTGCACATTATACAGTCAAACACAGGGGAACGACTGTTTGGCAGCAACTACAGCGATTTGCCAGTAAATTGGAAATAACTGCAAAGGATTTTTTGCTTTATTGCTAAAACTATTTGCGCATGGTGAGGTATATTAAGATTAAGAATAAGATTAAGGCTAAGATAACATTTTATTAGCTACCTATGTGTACACATACAAGGTACTTAATGGGGTGGATGCTGAAATCACATTCAACATAATGACATTAAAGCAAAAGTGTAACCTAACGTTTGAATAAAACACAATAAATAGAAATAGTATAATTTTTTCTAGGAACGTGTAATGAAGATATCTAACTTGTGCATAAAAGTGGACGTACGAGAAGGACTAAATATAAGCAGATGTAAGCGGTGGCAAATAATATTGAATATATTCCTTTAGGATATACTTTGTTATAGGAGCAAAGTCTTAAGTGTATTTTGTTAGTTGAGGAGCTGGATGCCAATGGAGCCATTTTAGTGTCGTGTGGATTATTTAGTGGTTCTCCACCAGAAATTATTTATTTTGGGTTTGCCTGTGTCCGGCTTATGTGTTGGTTTTATGTGGAAAAAGTAGTTTTATATCAAGCTTCGCCTTCGAAGAAGCTTTTCTCTCCGCTGCACTGATTGGCAAAAACACTTTTAAAGGGCCAAATATTTATGGGATTCTGTCTGATCCACAACCATTTGGATTTATTTAAGTGGCACTTTCCTCTGAAGTGACTTATGGTTTCAAGTTACTTACAAATATTTGCCCAGTTTGAACAGCTGAGTGACTTTCATTGGAGCAGTTTAGGCTGAATGTTTTTCTCAAGGGTTCTACAGCTGGAGGTGAGATTTAAATCCAGGGTAAGGAAGCAGCTCCAATTGGTGCACCACCTGGTCCCAAGTCTTATCTGACATTATTTAATGATTTAGTGTAATAGTTTCTGCCTTTTGTAATTTTATTTCAAAAATGTAGTTAATGAATTAGCTTTAAATGAGTGACAAAGTGTTGCTGCAATATTTGACTATAAGGAAGACTTTTGCCCAGGATGAGGCTGATCTGAGCTAATGGCTGTTGACAAAGCAGCTGCTGGTAATTAAATGAGAGCATACAGTATTTTTTGTGTGTGATGGTCTTTGAGATTTGAGAGGACAAGTCCAGGCCTAAACACGATCAGACCTCATTAAAAGACAATTAGCAGCATGGTGGGACGGCGGCGCTGTCATCGGGAGCCTGTGCTGTCGCGTCCCTGGGTGAAGCCGACAGGCAAGCAGAAGAAAGGAGCTTGTGTTTTTGTCTGGGTCCGCACACTGCCTCTGTGCTTTCCGAAAGGTCTTCAGGTCCTAATTCCTGGGTCACGTTGATTTCCAGTCCCCGCCGGCTTTGTCACATTAACTGCGAGGAGCTGAGTGCTGTCCTGTCTTTGACAAGGGCATCAAAGCTGTTTCTGAGTGACTTTATGGCCTATTCATAGCGCGAGTTACGTTTTTATTAGTGCAATACGATCCTTTCAAGATAATGAGCATTTATTCCCAACCCTTGTATTCGGAGGTGGTCTCACAGTCAAGGCACCAGAAATGGCTTGTACAAGTACTTGTGAAAACTGTGCCTTGAACACGTGACAATCAATCGCAGAAAATTTTTATCGTAAGTCTCAGTTCTGTGTGGGGCAGTGAATGTGTCTGGAAACTGTTTTCACAGAATTATAAAGCTTTTAGTCAGCCTTTGACGTACCCCAATTCCGCCTAGGAGCTCCCACACAGTCTTCTATGGAATAATATTGTGTGAATTTCTCAACCTCCATTACCCCTTCTGTGCCTGTTTCTGTGGAACCAGAGTGCCTGTTTGAACTGTTAAATCCATGTCAGCTTGAGCGGTGAATTTAGTTCATTCCAATGTTTTCACTGATTTCTTTTGTCTTTACTGCTCTCTTTTTTCTGCTTTAGAGGTTTAATTAATGCATAAACACAGAGTGTCTTATATAGGTAGGTTAGGTTTTGTTTTGTGACTCTTTTTCACTTTACTATATATAAGAGCTACAAAATGAGGTAGTGCACAGGGACAGTTATAAATTAAATTACAAATTATAAAGTTTTTTTTTTAAAAACTAATGAAGGGCAACTTCCCGGTCTTGTTGCTATGGTGACTGATGTTAACTGCTGTCTGTTTTAATTGGATGTCACGATATTTTAGCATAAATAGGCGCCGGTTTTGGGACTCAGGAATCAATGCAAATGTTTACTGTTAAAACATAATGGTAGTAATGGGTTTATTTTGTGAAAATTCATCTTATGAAGGGTTTTTCTGGAACAAATGACCTTTGTAAGGCAGGGGAGATGGTCTGTCTGATACTAAGTATAAAGTTATTAAATTGATGAGAAACACATTCCTTGTGAATACTGTGGTACAACTGCGTCTCTGCCTTTAGAGATTTATATCTGACAGCTTTTAGAAATTATTAAGCATTTCTTTGCTTCTTGTTTGAAGTGTGTCAAGCTGCTTGTAGTATCTGAAACTTGTGCAAAGTGTCCCTTCACTTGCCACTGTTTTGGAATAGGGCGAGTTGATCTTCCATCCCTCTTTTGTCCTGAAGTTCAGCAGAAAGGGTGAAGACACGGGTGCCTTCTCCACAGCATGCTGTCCTAAGTCAGGAGCGGCAAGAATCCATTACGGCCGCAGTCACACATGGACACGCAAGCAGCGAGGCGTTTTCTGGCTGACTCACTGCTTATAGTCACACTCAGGCTCAAACACACGCACACGCATGCACACCTCCTCCATNTGGACACGCAAGCAGCGAGGCGTTTTCTGGCTGACTCACTGCTTATAGTCACACTCAGGCTCAAACACACGCACACGCATGCACACCTCCTCCATGACTCACTGTCCAACAGCTCTTTTGTACAAACACACACACACACACACACACACACACACACACACACAAACCATGCCTCGCTGGTCATTGTCTTTCTCACACATAGGTAACCAGCAAAAAGTTATTTTGCGCTGATACTTAAAACTCAGAACAATGGCCTTGAAGTAATTACTACATTTTAATGTACTTTTTTACTTTTGTAAATTATCGTTTTAATTAACGGCGGTTTTAATTCGCCTCTGCAGACATTTGAAACATTTTAATGGCATTCAGGTAATGTGTGGAGAATTGAATAACAAAATTAAACAGCTTCTTAAAATGTGTTGCGCTTTTACTGACAGTGTTATTAACTTCTGCTCTTTCCATTATTCGGCTGTGTTCGTTGGCCTTTATGAGTAACTGAATAGGTGCTATTATCTAGGCTGCATAATAGAGTAACAGCGTTATATTTTTATGTAAACCCTCCTGATGTTCAAAGTGCAGGTCAGGGTGAAGCTTCAAGGACACATGTCTTACTACAATGACGTGTTTTGCGTGCGTTTCCATCATCGACAGACAGTTATACTAATTTTCTGGCCATTTCAACTTTACAGAGGCATAATAGTCTCATAATGACAAACCAATTTCGCTGATTTATTAAATCCCTGCAGCTCCTGCACTCTCCTTTTAAGTTGCACAAAAGGAAGTATTGTATATCTTCTTTGTTTGCAAATAAAACACTGAAATTAAGTCGCTTGTTTATGAGAATGTCCTGCAAGGTTACCAAAGAATGGAATTTACACCACAAATATCAAAAGATGTCGGTTTAGATAATTTACAACTGAATGAGCTTTTTATAACACCTCTTGATAATATGTAGCGGATGATTATGTCAAGATGCACGAAAATGTTGTTACATGTACTGTTTAGGCACTGAAAAGAACGAGGAGATGCTTCTATGCCGAACATCAGAAGCTGTTTCCGGCTTGGCCGTGTGTGTCGACGGCCACGTTCAAGGCGCACACTCACCAACTGGTATATGAAGTGTTTTGCTGCCAAATTTCACACACGGTCAGACTGTAATTCAAATTCTCCTCTAATGTCACTCTTCTTGTGCAAGAAAAAGGTGCAAATGATGGGTTTTCAGTCTTCGTGTTATAAGAGACTTTGAGGAAACATCGGTGAGAGGGTGAAGTTGTGCGTTCAGCTGATTTCCGGTGCTAGCATAAATTATGCAGGGGAAGTTTGTACAGTGCAGCGCTGACTTTGACTTAGTTGCAGAGAAGGGCTTCCAAGAGAGTGCTTGGTGTTGTGTGAATTCGCACACGTACGGTACATGCGTGCCTTTGTGAGGAGGAATAGCTCTGCCGCAGATTGCCACCGCAGGAACATCACAGGAACCCCTGTGAGTCCTTAGGAATGACCTTCCCTTCGAACGCCCCCATTGAAAGTTATGTGTGTGACGGGGGTAGAGGTACACACACGGGGGGCCGATGGCAGCACAGTTAGCCTGAACCAGGTCCCACAGGATCCACAATACCTCAGCGCCCTGATAACAGACCGTGTGTTATCCTGACCCCTGCATGTTTGAATCACACATGTAAAATGCAATATCACAGACCAGCAGGGTCTAAACAACCAAAGCACCAGGCTTACAAACTACCCTCAGAAAAATGATGGCATACTTTCCCTCCTTCTAAAATGTTTTACATTTGCTTCATTTTATCAACATTAGTACGCTTAAAACATAGTACAAAGCATTACGCTTGTGATATTTTTGACAGAATTTTAAGAAGTGAACGGCACTTTTTTTCCTGCTGTGCACAGGAATGAGGCACAATTGCAACCACTGCGACGCTTTGCATTAGTGGTTACATTTAACTAACCGTGGGTCAGGTTACAGGGAACGGATTTTGGTGGCTTAACCTCCATAAATGTCATGGTAGAACAAGTGGTTTTTGAAAAAAATCATCCATTATTCATTTCCAGTTATTACGTTCCGTGTAATGAAGTTACACATACTTACATCAGTTCATCCTTTAAAGTAATAATCAATGTAATAATCTATAATAATAAAAAATAAATGTTATTATCCGTAATGATTTAAAAAAAGGTCTTAAACCTGCACTTCAGCGTTTAGTGCACATCAGTGACTTTTGTTTATTATAAATCATAAAAAGTCACTAAATAAATAATAACTTCCTAACGTCTAAGATCAAGAGTCTGTCTCCAGTGTCTGGTATTTGGTCAAGCAGCTGTGATCCACTAGAATGAACATTTACACCGCTGTGTCGTGTGTCACATGCATCATAGCCGTGGACATGGATAAAGAAGATAAAGAAAAGGGTTAATCCCTATGGGATGTCTTCTGCAAATTAAACTGCAAGCTTTTTTCCTTTACTTCACAACTTAACTGTGTTTTACCTGGATTGGCGTTGTGTTACACTGAAACAGTGAACAGGAATGTTCTGTAAAAATCGAAAGATCTGCTCTGAAGAAAAAGCGCCAACCATCAGCAGGATTATTGGTTGCCAGCAGCTGACTTTATTTCTAACATTTCACTGAAGCAACGTTTATCTGGAGTGGAAAATGGTGTCCACCAGCGATCAGCACATGCTGGAAGAGTAGGAGAAGATGGACGGACATTATTTGTCGTAATTTCACATGTAGACTTTTGTCGATGTGTAAGTGGTGCTAATGGCACCGAAGATGGTTCATCTGGTGTGGTTGAAGTGAGTAAATAAATGCATTTTGTATTAATTTTTCTGTCAGTCCAGCTGAGGTCGCTTCCTCAACGTCAAGCGCAGTTTTGAAGGTCGGGGACTTGAAAGTGCTCTGGCAACAGTCTACTCCCACGTGGAGTTAGGAGGAGTGCTATGATGGGACCTACCCAGGTGTAAGGCCCTTCCAGACCCAGCTGACACATACACATTCCCACCGTGTTTCCCTTGCTTGTTTCTATTTGGTTACATCCCATTAAATGGTTTATAGCATCTTATTGCTGTGTATTTCTTAAGTTTGCAGACCCTCAAGGACTTGTTAAAACCTTGTTTGAATGGATAATCCATTTTCACTTTTGACTGAGAGACCATGTGGGGACGGGGAATTGGATTTATAGTGGCATTTTAAATGAAATCAGCAATTTTTTTTTTTTGCTGTTTTTATTTAGCATTTTGCACCTCAAGCTTGAATAAGTGTATAGAACCCTCTCAGAAATTTGTTGAGCTGAAACCCTACTGATACCCACTCACTAAAAACAGTATTTGGATTTAATTCAGGAACAAAGGAGACGCTTCTGGTGAATAGAAAAATGGTCGCAATAAAAGTAGATCTCAGTGAGATTTTTCCATACTGGTTTAACATGCTGTATTTTTTCGCATCTTATTCATTATGAATGGTCGGTGTCAAAAGGCTGCTAAGAGCTTGTGCGGAATATCGCTGTGCTGTTATTTAGAAAACTCGGTCCTAAAAATGATGGGAATCCATCATTCGCACTTTCAGCGGTTTCAGAGTCGGGTTACAACATTTTCCTGACATTTATTTCAGTTGATTTATCACGCCCTTGAATAGGTAATCGTACATCACAAATGCCTTAACCAAGTTACATCCTTGAAAATGAAGTGTGTGTGAGCAGCAGCTACCCACCACAAGGTGAAAGAAAGAACTCAGTGGGAAAACTGTCAGATACATTTTTCCTACGTACAGTTTTTTTTTTTGTCCAAAATGTGCCATTTTTTTTCATCACCCCATAATAATTAAATCATTGGATGCAACTGAATAAATGCATAGACATCCATTTTTCAACAGTCCATGTATCTTTAAAGTAGTCCTTTCCAGGCTGTAAGGGAAATACAGTTCAGTATGTGGTGTTGTTGATGTGGCAAAGGGCAGGGAGCTGGAGGGAGAAGCAATGCCTTCCACTCCCATTGGAGTCAGGAGCCCTTAAGGCAGCCCTGGCAGGAGGGGTGGGGCTGCCTCCCACATGGCTTCCCCACACCTCCCACCCTAGGCAGCCGCTAGCATTTGTTAGCTTAATGAGGGCTCTGCTTTTTTCTCTTTGTAACACATTTTCAGTCCTCCCAGCATTCCTCTGCTCCGATATCGAGGAAAATAGCCAAAGAGTTTCCCATGGGCTCCACTTCACTGTGTTCAACTGGCTCTGCCTTCCACTTATCATTGATTTCATGAAGAATCGTGACCTGCGGTGCCACTTAACATGTGAACAATACCATGTGCTGTGTTTAGAATAAGAATTCCATCCTCTTTAGTATTTGCCTGGTACTTTTGTGTAGTTACCAGGTGGTCTTATTTCATCCGGTCTAATCTTAATCCGAATCGGACTCTTTCAATTCGAGTCAGAAGGAAGCCTTGGGAAAATGTGAAGTTGTCGTGGGTTTGTTTCTGGCTGCCTGTAGCAATTGCATTTTGCTTGACTGAGCGAGTTGAGAGCATCAGCACACATCCTGCCTGTTCCCTGACAAAGTGAAGCGAGCAGAAAAGGGAGAGACGTACTCACCGCTCACATCTCCCCACAGCCACTTCTCCATCTCCAAGATCAGCCTCTTTCTCCATGTGAGAAATACGATGCTTCTTGATAACAGTTAATCCTTGTGGTTCTGACTTCCGGTCCTCCGGCTAAGGTTCAGTTTGCAAAGTCCAGAGAAATTCAGGGCTGGTGAATCTTCCCTAATCAAAATTCCTAGATGTCCCCCATCAGGATGCCGTGGTATGCCAAGCCAAAGAATGAAGGGGAAAGCCAGAATATGGTGGGGAGGTTAAGAGAAGGCTGGTGTTCATCTCGGTACCAGGAGGAACAAGGCAACCAGCTCTGGTGGAGGGAGCAGAGGAGGACTCAGAGTGTACCTCGTGCTGAAGGAGGAGGGTGAAAAAAGAACAGGTTGGAGGAGGGCAAAGAAGTTCTTGGGTTGGGCTGGCCAGCCATAGAGTCCCCCCCCCAGCAAAGCTGTAGCTGGACTCTGAGCGAGGAGAGCCTCTACACTGCTGCTGGCTCCACTGTCAGACACGGATGCAACCAGCACTGGCCAGGAGCTCAGATTTCCAAAGGAGTAGGACGCCTAGTTCACAGCACTGAAGAGCAGGAGAGCGGGGCACAGGATGAGTGAGGGGAAAGGGGGGCGGAGCAAGAGGTGGGGCTCTGCCAGGATGACGCCTCTAAAGCGTAATGAACCTGCTAATTGTCCACCCCCGTGTACAGACTGCCGTTGTCGCTGTGAGGAACCCAGAGGGGGAGGTGTGCAGGGGTTATCGCCTGCTGCTGGGGTCTGCGTGTTTGCGCAGCTTTAGGTAAGAGGCCCATATCAGACAGGGGACCAGTCAGACGGCCCTTTCTCCTCCACCTTGAGTGCCTCGACCTGGGAGTCCAAGATAAGATTGAACCTGTGTTCCCATTGCCGTGTTTTTTGGGGCTGGTATTTGTTTTCATCCATGGCAGCATGAAGAGGGGGCTGGGAGGAGACATTTAAATCCCTTATGTCTGTAATCCAGACTATTTACTCTGATCTCTAAGACTGCGATGGCACCTTAATTCTTTTTTTAAAAAATTTTTATTTGGCATACTTCAGGTTTTCTGCGGATTGGATGAGTGTTTATTTGGTATCGTTTGACATGTTGGAGCTTCACTTGGGAATAAAGACGGACCAGGAAACAGACAGGCATATTCCAAGTTTGCTGGCCAGCCAAAGTGTGTCAGCCTCACACACTCAGGAACAGCAGCAGCATCACCAGTGCCACAGAAAGCAGAGTTCACACCGGATGTCAAAGTAGCACGATTCTCAGCGTGCAGCTGCAGAGCAAATCCTCAGCCAGACCCTCGTTCAGTCCCCTTCCTTCACTGTGCGACCAGCAACCTGTTGGAAAATAAAATTTACCACCACACTGTGTATCACAGACGCATTTGTTGGGCACACTCCATGTCCACTTAAACCAGTCCGTTTTTACCAGGGAAAGCAGGGGGTGCAGCAGTTAAAGCTGCTGTCTTTCTCTCTAGAAGACCCAGTTTTGAATGCCACCACCTTCTTAAGTTTACCTGAACAAGGTACTTACTGTGACGTGATACAGTAAAAATTACCCAGCTTTGTAAATCGGTAGATCAGTTTAAGCGTCATCACATTGGAGCTCTGGAGAAAATCATTGAATAATTAGATACAATACTTTTCATGAACATCAGACTGTAGCTACTATATTTATCATTAGTCTGAGCAGTATATTTGAATGTTATTTTAGTAGAACTCTTCATCAAACAGATTGTGGTTCAATTGAAATGAAGTCAGTGTCAGAGCAAGTGCAGTCCTCGTATCCCCCGTGTGTAAAAGTTACCCTGCTGTACAAATGGGTAATTGAAGTAGATTAACTACACGAGTCGCTTTGGAGAAAAGTGTCAGCTAAGCAAATAGGTGCAGATGCTGCTGTGGGACCAAAGCCAGCTTGCTGCAATGGTAGTCCAGTGCAAGAACAGGAGGTTAACTTGATGTTAACTTGATGTCCTCACCCCATCTTGGAAAGCTTTGTTGGTTTGTTTCCCATTCCGCTGGGGACCTGCTGGAAGAAAATGGATCTTCTGCACCTCCCCCTCTGACATAAATTTTGCATCAGTATTAAATGCATTATTCACTTTGCCAGTCAGGATGATGGAGAGCGGGTCAATGATGTTGATGAGCGGTGCTTTCACCTCATGGGCCCTGGAAAGAGTGACCTGACGGAATGACATCCACAGCCCAGACTGGCAAGGAGAAAAAAAGGCTGGGGCTTTTTAAATTTGGTAAATTGGTTATTTAAAAATTGGAGTTATAATTATAAATGCCTTTCTGCACCTTCTCTTAGCATCTACAGTGGCTATAATGTTTTTTTTTTGCTCTCACTGTCTCCCCTCCCTTCTTCGTTGCTAAACCTGTGTTTGGCCAAGCTCTTCCTCTGTGGATCATCATCTGGTCTGCATAGGCAATATGTGTCAGCGGATTTGGAGCAGCTGAACATCTGTTCAGATGGTTCTGCTTATTGCTGACCCAATTGTGCACTCAAATGATACTGCTTTTGTTCTGCCGTTTGTAATGGACAAAGAAATTGCCAACCTCAGAGGTCTCTGCATACTCTTTACTGCCTTAAAAACATCCCTGACTTTGTGTGTGTGTGTGTGTGTGTGTGTGTGTGTGTGTGTGTGTGTGTGTTTGGTGTGCCATGGAGGTGTAGCAGGTAGCACTGCTGCCTTAAAGCACTTAGGCTGTTTAGGTGTAGGCTGGATCCAGCTCTGTCTCTGAGGAGTTTATTTTCTCCAACGCCACTCACAGTGCAAAGCTACTTGCAAAGATTTTGCAATTTACACAGCTGGGTAAGTTTTACTGGAGAAATCCAGAGTTAGTACCTTACTCAAGGCTTCAACAGCAGAAAGTGGGGTTCCAAACTTCTGTTCTTCAAGTGCAAAAGGAGCAGCTTTATCAAGAACACAACCTCCTTTTGCATTAGTGGCATTTAGAAGGTGTACTGCATGTATTATTAAGAAGAATATACTAGTAAAAAAATGATGATGGATTCTTTATGGTAAATTTTATAATGTCACAAAGGTTTATAAAGGTACACAAAATAAAAAGAAAAGTAAAAATGGTAGCACTTACATTATAGGGAGGTCACCAGGTCAGTGGTATTACTGAAGAGCAAAGGTGGTATCTCTAACCCCTATGTCATGTGGTGCACCTGAAACGCTGATTCTTTGCAAATCTCTGTGTTTGTTTTGGTTCCGCTGAGAGCAGTGCAGCATACTGGAGATGGGCTAACATTTCTTTTCATAACCACACAGTTTTTAAACATCACCAAGATGTTGCTCCCAGGATTGCATCCAAAACATTCCTTCAGTGCGTTCACTTATAAAAAAAACAGTGGCAGACTGCATTCTCATCTTACTGTACACCTCAAAGAAATCATCTAATAAGAAGCGTAATACAAATATGCCTTGTCCCATGAGGAAGGTTTTCTGTTGTCTGGGTAGGAGGTAGAGTGATGGCAATGCCAGTCCAGCGGGTGTTAACCTTTTCCTCTGGCAGTTTTAACTGTGAAATAATGACACTGTCCATACCGGTCAGGTGTTCTTCTCCTTGCTGTTGAGATAGATGCGTTGTTAATTATTACATGTGACAAATGGTTTCCTTGCGACCTTTAAGGCCGGACCTGTTCCTTCTTCATGAATAGCCATTTGCACACTTTCTCTGTGGTGTCTTCCTTTATTGATGCTTCACCAATGGCAGACCAAGTTCCGGTGGATTTTTTTTGCCTGATCTTCTTCTCCTCCATTTGAAAAGGCTAGTTATGGAACATGGATTTTGTGCTGTGAACATGGAAGTTTTCAACACATGGACAGGGGTGACCTTGATGTTGTAGAGCTAGAGTCAAATTTCTTTGTTGCTTTTTAAATTAATGCTCACAGGCGCTTTTTTCAAGATACAAGCCATGGAATTGGTTGTGTCATAAAGGTGTTATCTGCTGAAAACAAAGTACCAACCCAATAAATGTTCATTCCAAATATGACAATTCATCACTACAAGGAATTTCATTTAATACCCTTAGTTCATCTTCCCATTTTCCCATGTGTTTAAAAGAATGAAACTTGACATTTAAAATTGCTGGATATTGTATACCTCCTGACAGCCGAGCAGTGACAGAGGCTCCACCATGCATAAAATTCTCAAACTCCATCATCCCTTGTTTGCTAGTTTCACGTGTTATACTGCTAATAATCGCCCAGTTTGGACTGTCCAAAAGTATGTCAACACTTGCCAAATCCCATTGCTGATTTCATGATTCCCTTAATACATTCAAGGCATCCAGCACTAGAGGCAGCAAAGCAGCCCCACAACGTTATGGAACCTCCATCATATTTAACTGTAGGTAAAGTGTTCTCTTCCTTATAAGCCTCACTTCATTGCCTATAAACAAATCACTGGTCTGCACTGCCAAGTAGCTTTTTTTGGTTTCATTTTTGGTTTCATCAGTCCACTGCACATTTTCCCAGAAGATTGTTGGTTTCTCTAGGTACAGTACTGTGCAAAAGTCTTAGGCACCTGTGGGAAAAATGCTATAAAGCGAGGATGGTTCCAAAAATAATGCCATGAATACTTATTAACCAATAAACCTTCTAAAAAGTGCAGCAGACAAAAAAAACCTCAATCAGATCAATATTTGGTGGGACCACCCTTTGCCTTTAAAACACCATCGATTCTCTTATGCAAACTTGCATGCAGTTTAAGGTAGAGGTTGGTAGGTTCTTCCAAACATTCTGAGGAACTGGCCACAGTTCTTCTGCACACTTTGACTGTCTCTGCATGTCCTCCCAGACTGACTTGATCATGTTGAGATCAGGGCTCTGTGGGGACCATAGCATCTGTTGCAGGATTCCTTCTTTTTGCTCAAGATAGTTGTGTATGACTGAGATTGTGTGTTTGAGGTCATTCTCAGGCTGCAGAATGAATCAGAAACCTCCCTGATGGTAGATAAGAATCTACCTGTACTTCTCAACACACATTGAAGTTCCATGCCTAACACTTTTGCACAGTACTGTAGATTTGGGCAAAGATCATGCCTCTTTCAACAGTGGGGTGCTCCTTGGTCTTTGCCCATAAAGCGCTTCTCAGTTTAATGTGCAGCATATGGTATGGGTTGAAAACATCACTCCAGATCGCTCCAGGTCAGCTTTAAAGCAGCTCTGGATGTTTAATGTAGTGTTTTATCAATAGTTCACATGAACATTTGAAGACTTCTTTAATCAGTTTTACTTTTCCCACCATATCCTGAGAGGTTCTTCACAGTTCCATGAGCAGAAAAGTTTTTAATAACAAACTATGAAAATAGGGATGCCAAGGTCCCTGGAAATGGCCTTGTACACTGTTGAATACTTACATCTGGTGAAGATGGTTTTTCTGATGGTCCCAGGCAGCTCCCTGGTCTTCACTGTGGTCAAACAGGAACAGTGAATGAAAGTGACACTTTTTAAGCATTAAAACCATCATTTAGGGGTTAATCATTGGTTAATTCACATCGTGTGACTACTTGCAGCTTATCGCAAGTGAGCAATTTCACTGCAGTGAGAATGTGGTTTTTCTAATCCAACATGATATGATATCTTTTTGCTTTTTATACTATTTCCACAAATGTCCTTTTAATTGTTATTGTATTATCCTGTGCTACTCTCTATCAAGAAATTAATGTTTATAGTCCAAAACTTTTTCACTGCAAATTTTTTTCAGGAAATTTTGTCCACAATCTACTTCAAAAGAACAAGGGTGACAATAATGGTGAGCAGAACTGTAAACATTGAGGCGCTGATTTAATACATACACACTGAAACACTGAAAACATATGTAAATATATAAGATTTTTTTCAGTGTGGAGAAAGAAGTAACATTCTTAGTGTTTTTTGATCGCCCCTTGTGTATGTTTTGTGTTTTTCAGCATTTAAGTGTACTGTATGTAACAGCTGCAAAAGAGCTAAACAAGTGGAAGACAGTTGTAAAATATTATAAAACAATTGAGGGAAACTGACTAATAATGGGTCACTTTTGAGGCTCAGGAGCACAAAAAAAAAATTTTACCTGCTCAAAAAATGAGTGTTAAAAAAACTAATAGCAACTACAGCTTTGATTTATGAAAGTTCAAATTATGAATGGTTTCAGGAATGAATTATCTTCATAAATATGGATCTAGCAAAGGTTCTTTGTATGTTGTACTATGTAAAAACAGATGTGTGCACTGAAGGACACAATCCTTGTTTTTATCAAAGTTTGATATTTGCGCTACAGACAAATTCCGTCCCGTAATACGATCTATTTCAGGATGGGAGGCAGTGCAGGGTTAAGGATTATTTATATGCAGGAAAGTTTTGTGTCGGAACTAATGTCCTTGACAAGGAGGTTTTTTGGAATGTGACTGTGTGGGCTGGGACAAGTGCTACCTGAGAGGCCTGTTTACATACAGTGACTCATTTACTCAGACAGACAAGGCATTTGAGCCAGGAGACAGCATTGTTTTCCATGGCTGTAGGATGTGACCACATCTGTCACGAAAGACTGACATTGCCAGTAATATACTATGTTCCCTTTGAGTTCTTTTGATGCAGAATTTGCTTTGTTCTGGTTCAGAGAGTTTGAAAGATATAAGTTGAGTCGTGTTTTGTGAGTGGCTGTGAACACTCTTGGATCTTAGTGTGCTGTGATGGCTTGTCTCCAGCTGGATTAGAGCATTAGAACTGCTTAATTTTAAAAGCAGTTTAACTGCAAAGCAGTAATATACAAGCCTCCACAGAACACCAAAACAATCTATAGTATCATAAAAATGTATCCCAACTTTTACACATTATGAATAAATGGAGGGATAGTTCCTAGATAGTAATTTTATTTTTGAGATGTCAAAATGTCATCCATCAAGGTCCACAAGCTACTATATTGATGTGCAGACCAAAGTCTTTGTGTCAAGTTGCAAAACATATTTCTTTTCATAATTATTCATCTTAGAGTTGGAATTCTCAGACTATTTTATCAGTCACGTGTGTCAGTCCCATATACTTCCCTCAATAATTTCATGGATCAGCTAATAAATCAGGGGAGAAGTGGGTCTGAAAGCAATGGAGTTTGAGACCCTTCTTGAAAAATGAAAGGGATTAAGCAGGTCTCAGGGAGAGAAGGCTAATTCTACCTCGTTGGAGTGGAAACTAAGAACCTACCGATTTTCAGTTTTGGGTCTCTCTTGAGTGGATCCTCCAAGTTTCTGTGGTGGGGGGAGAGATCAGGTCCTGTAGGTTTCAGGGAGCAGCTTCTTTGATTGTTTTCTAGGCTGTAACCACAGCTTTGAACTTGATACAGACAGCTACTGGAAGCAAAGTGAGAAAGATGAGGAGAGGAGAAACATGAGAACACTTTGACTGCCCAAACACAACCAGCATTCTGGATCAACTGGAAAGACTTAATGATGGAGACCTGAAGACCAGACAGGGGCAAGTAGTTCCAGTAGTTCAGGTGAAATATCTGCACCAGCTGCTCCTGTGAACCATTTATGTGCTTACAAACATCTGCATTACACTTCCACCAGGTAGATTAAGGGTTTCCAGTCACCTTGTCTATGCTCTACTGCCAACCTGATATATTTCAGGCTCCTTCTTTGCTTCGCAGCTTCCATGATGTCCTCTCAGGGGGATGGTCAGTGCTGCGAGGAAAACTATCTTGGTCTCTTCAGCCCACACCAATATGTTCTGATTCAGTATTCTGCTGATTTACTGGAGTTAAAGCTACATTCCAAAGTGTATCTCTATCTTTCATTTCACTCGATGCGAGAAGTGCTGCCTTCTGATCATAGTCGCCTACCTGTTGCTCCTACCTAACAAACCCACTTGCTGTCATTGTTATGGTCTTTCTCCTTTTACCATCTGTCTGTTGGTTTCAGTAATTCTTCCACTTTCATTAGCATGTGGTCAACACACATGGCAGGATTCTTTTGGGTAATCGCTAGCCTTTTCTCCTCCCTTTTCGTGGCAGCATCGTGGATTACAGCTCCGAATCAGGTTTCTCTCTCCTGTTTCTCCGATGTGTTTCTCGTGTTTTGCCCATTGAGGCAGTTTAGTGTTGCACTGGGACAGTAGAAGTGGTCTTACTGCAGCACATCTACAATTCCTGTTTGAGAGAAGAAAGAAAATAGCTATCAAACCAGCCACAAGTGCTAGCATGGTCACTTCTCTGCTGAGCACTGGAACAGGCTGTAACTTTCTTCATATTTTAAAAGGTAGACTGGTAAAGGAAAAATCCAACGTCCAGCTGGTAAAACTGCTGATTTGCCAAGGTATAGCAAAATCTGGAAGGAAGGGTAAAAAGCAAACAATTGATAATGGTGGCTGACTTAGTCTCCCACTGTCCTGCCAGCACATTTATATTCAGGTCTGTGTAATTTATCTCCTACGCCTACTACAAAATTCTGCCGGTCTCTCTCAGCAGATGATAGGAGATGGAGGAGATGTGTGCGCCTGTTGACTACTGTTGATAACGCTGTGGTGGCGAGCCACAGATTCTACAGAATATGTTAAAAAAAAAAACAGAGATATGTAGGCAGCACCAGAAATGATGCCAGATTCCAAGTCTCGGACTGCTGCTGTTTAAAATGTTCATTTGTTCTTCCTCTCTTTAAGTGACGATCACTCCTCTGCGGAATGACAAGAGAAGAGTCTGGTGTGGTAAACACGGACGTTTCTGACAGCCAGATTAAAGCGAGATTATGCGTCCCAGATTTTACCATATCATCTCCCCTGTATGAATAATTCTGTGCCATTTCAACTCCGAGGCTGACTGTTGTGACAGACTGGCTTTCAGCAGGTTTCACTGAGATTACTAATTTATTGATTCTTACTCGCAAAAAAAAAAAAAAAGTCTAAGTTTATTTTGCCTTTTGTGCTTCCCTCCCTGTCTTATAAAACTTTTGGTCACACAGAATAGGAGATTCGTGAGCCTGATAACATTGCCATCTAAACATCATCCAATACACACTGACATCCGCCTCACATCTCTGCTCTGAATATTTGCAGTGAAGCTTAAATTCAGAATGTCACGAATGAGGTCAGACATACGCTGAGGAGACTATGGGAAGAGACACTTCCGGAAAAAGCATTCTGCTTGAACAACTGTGCTTGGGCTCCTTGTGTTTAATGGGTTTTTTCAGAATCTCAAGCCTTCGAATGTAGATCATGCATTCCAAGGCTGTCCATTTTGTCTCTGTGCTTTTGAGTTCAGATTTTCTCAGCTGAATTTCACAATAACCGGAAATGACCCCACTGACAGCTGAGCTCCACTTGGCATTTCACTGGTTTTCACATTTTTTGTTTTCAGGCATCAGTTCTGTGTTATGTTCCTACTTTGCATTTTGGTTTTTGGTTTGTGGAGCAGCTTGAATCGTGGGAGATGATGACAAAGTCTTCTAGTTTCATTGCAGTTTGGGAAAGTATGTAGGTTTTTTGTTTGCTTTTAAGACAAAATTAAAATATAAAATAGCTATTTAATCTACTCTGGTGGCGCACTTTGCACAGTGATTCAATTATAACAGCATATCAGTTCCGAAACACGATTTCTTTCATTTATTACCCAGTGCAGTTCATAAAATGAACACGAAATTAAATCTTAGTTTTATGAGGTGATGAGAAATGTTAGTGAAGGCTTTTGAACGTTTTTTATTTACCCTGTTATTTTTACATGTTTTCTTTCAGCAACACAGTTGCATCATTATATACAGTCCTTGGTGGGCTGGCCTTCATGATGCTCTCCAGGCATTGATTCCTAATGTTCTAAATGTGTTTGGCCTCATCCACTTGTTGTTTTGCCGCCCATCACACGAGCTGCCTGTACTGCGCCTGTGTGAGTAAAGTGTCGGTGTGTTTGTGCTCTGGCCTCTAAGTGTACACAGCAGTTTTGTAAACCCTGAGTGCTGCATGATGGGATCACAGTCCCACCCTGTTACATAAAGAGTTAGTCAATTAAAATAATCGGCAGGCAGGTAAACAACCGCCCACTCCTCTCCAGCGTGGCACTGCACTAGTATAGTGGGGGGGGCTGTTTTTCAAACCCAAGTGGTTCCTCTGACCCAGGCTGCACTTACCATATTGTCACCCTGTTCACTGCTTCTCTCTGTGTGACTGATGTCTGCCTGTGGCGGAACAGCTTCTTCATTGGAAGTTACAACTGTTACGGCATTTTTGATGAATTACACAATTCCAACTGTTTCAAATTGCCAGCATTAAACTGGTAAAATGCTGACTGAATCCTATATGTTGCCGCTGAGAAATCTCAGCACAGCGGGTGCTGAGGGGCAAGGGAGGCGACAGGCAGATAATGCTGGTCGTGACAATGTAATCACACCTTTCGATTTCCCATTAAAACCCGCGTCTCATCAGATTAATGGCATTTTATATTCAGTGGAGAAGGAGATTTTGGCATTCTTGTTTCCTGGAAAAGGACAAAATTATTGCCTACATATCTTTTGAATATGATTTTGTGGATGCCAGCCTACTGAGAATGATTGTTTATGGTTTACCATTGAAGCACAAGGTTAAAAAACATTGTTCCCAACCAGTGAGAATAGTGCACACGTTCCGCAGAATTTATTATTCATAGGGATTGAGCTCCAAAGTGGTGTGAGATCTGATATCTAGCTCAAATAGACAATCTGTTGGCATGCATCTGGTAGAAATAAGTGTCTTT
Organism: Arapaima gigas; assembly: GCA_900497675.1. Classification (NCBI taxonomy): domain Eukaryota; kingdom Metazoa; phylum Chordata; class Actinopteri; order Osteoglossiformes; family Osteoglossidae; genus Arapaima; species Arapaima gigas. Next base: position 62,143 of record UFQX01001237.1, on the reverse strand, counting down.
GATAAATGTTTAGTTGTCAGAGTTTGGTGATACTGCTGAATATGTCCCTCTCTTCATCTGTATGTATTTTCAGTTTTGCTTAAACATCCATCCATCTATTCATCTGTCCACCCTTTATCGATGACCACTTGTCCTGGTCAGGATTGTGGCAGTCCAGAGGCTGTTCGGAGAAACCTGTTAAATGTCTTCTTTTGGGAAAGACTGGTTATTTCTGCTTTGCTTGTTCACGTTCCAAATTATTTCCAGGTCGACATCAGATAACTCTGGATAACTTTAGCAGCAATAATCCTGCTTTGAGGGCATGAGGGCAAATTTAATGGCCCCTTTTGCATAGATGATAAGAAGCTGCTGCATAACTTTCTTTTTCACATCAGTATTCATAAAAAAAAGCTTGGTCTTCTCCTGACTTAGAGAGTTATTGGTAGGAATGAGGACGAAAACTGCGACATTTTTATGATCTCGGTTTAAGAGAGTGCAAGGAAGGGTGGGATTCGGAGCCACGGAGAATTGTTTATTGTGTGAGATAAACAGTTCCCAGCATAATTTGGCAAGTTCATTTCAGGTTCTTCAAGCCCAACCTCAAGAAGGGCATAAAGCATATTACCTTGATTTTTGTAGGCTAATTCTGCTGCGATAGCAAATGTGAAATGTCAACTGTTTCTGTAGAATTCCTCTATACTGCTGTTGCCCGCCATGTCATTAAACATTTAAAGTGTATCAGTTTTAAACAATAGCAGCATTGCTTCAGGTGAATTTCTTCTCCATTTATTGTTGGTAGGCAAACCGAATTTGCACTGCTATGAAAATTTTGCATGCTACCCCCCCCCCCCTTTACTTAAGTTTCCTCTCCAAGTTATTGCATTTCTACCAGTGTATTTACTTTTTCCTTCTTCTTGGCTACAAATGGAATCTAAATCTGAGATAAATGGACATTAATTAAAGTATATTTGTTCAGGGTGACTTAGAATAGACTGGGAGATAGCTATTATATTAAACCCCAAAACGTAAGATGAAAAAATGATGAAATATTACTCTGGCGACAATCAATTGTCTGTGGAATCACAAAGGCAATATTACAGTAAGAATTAGATCAATTGTAACCAGCCATCAGTATTCAGTAACTGCTTATTGAATTAAACTCGCAGTCATCTGGAGCCAGTCCGGGAAAGTAGAGACGGAGTTGATGCCAGTCCAATGCAGAACACATAGACACACATGTGGATTCACACACAGCCTCACATCTCTAACTATAACAGCACAGCACGTGTTTGGAAAGCAGGTGTAATCCAAGGGATTACTTGCAAACGCCATGCTCGGTGAATATGGACCATATAACCTCCTGCTACCTTGTCGCTTGAAGACAATGACCTAATCTTGTGAGCCATGTGTGCACAATGGCTATAAACTAACAGAATTAGTGTTATGGAGTCATTAAAGTTTTCACAGTCCTCATGGCCATGATTTCTGACTGCCGCCTGAGCGTCATTTATTCCGATACAGCTGGTATATGTCACTTTAAGCCATTCCGACAGCCATTTAAGACCAGAGAGGACAGGAAAAAGTGTCCCATTTTGTTACCAGGTGTCCTCACGCACCAAGATGGCTGCATAAGACACCATTACAACCATTCAGACATCTGCATGGTCTTTGGACGTTTTTACTGAAGTGGCTACAATCGGTCTTGATACTTTCCTTTAACATCATGTTTGTTGTTGTTGTTTGACACTGTTTCGGTGCCTTTGGGTAACAGCAGTTACAGCGTATACCGCAGGTTAAAGTTTCAGATGAAGGTGCTGTGTTCCTCCTCAAAGACCCTGCAGGAAACGTGAGCTGTGAAAAAAAAGTGCAATAGAAGGAAAGCTCTGTGCCAAATAAGTTCATTGGAATAAATCTGACTGTGTCATTACTGAGTCATTATAAGAGCTAATATTTCTTTTTAGGCCAAGAAGAAATGCTTTGCGTTTTGCTCCCAGTTCATGCAGCAGTGCCACGACTGTTGCTCCTGCAACCTGTCAGCGCTGACGTCGAGCCGTGCAAACCGTTGATGTTCCCACATATCGTCCTCTCCAGCCATTCTGTCCTAATCCTGATAGTCTGTATCAAGACGCAATCCGTGCGGAGATTGCAGCATGATTTGGTGTGGAGACAACGGTAGGTGCGTGAGAGCGGGACTATAAGGGCTCCGCATGTTTGTAATATTTATGATGTCTTATGTCAAAGATAAATAAAGCTACCCCTAATGTGTGAGTGAATACTGGCACCTGAGCATAGGCCTCATTGACTGATTCCTTCCTGCCTTCATTACTGCTTTCAGCAAATGTAGATTTAATCCAGCATCACAAATATCAATTTAAATTCCTATTTCAAGAATGAAGTGACAGAACCTGACTCAAGAAGCTGTTTCTAAATTAGCATGTTTGCCATCTGTACCAGAACGTCTCACTTCAACATTGGTTATCATTCACCAGAGTGAAGTGAGGACCAGAGGAAGGAGTGAGAGCTGCTGCCCAAATCTAGCTCCATCACCGACTGTCAGTCTGGCTTCTTAAATCATGAATCACAAGAGCAGCAGAAAGACATGAGAAAGAAAAAGTATCAGCATGGTGCTTTGAGAGCAGTATGTGTAAAATCTCATTGAGTTTATCTGACTCACTAGAAATATGGTTTGGCCAGATATTTCCCAAATCTGATCATTTGCTCCCAGAACTATTCTAATACCTGATGGGTCAAAGTGGACAATTATGTGACTTTTGGTGTCTTAGCTATTGTTTCACTCACAGATGTGTCATCACATGGGGAGATTAGACACAGGCCAGGCCGGGTTTGCCATGGCAGCAACGTGAGTGCGTCTACCGGCCACAAAAACAGGGAGACAAAGCAGCAGGAGCGTAAGAGGGGCTCTTATCACCTCCCTTCAGTAGGCAGTTAGTTCACCCCCTGCCACCCACATTTTCAGGGAAACCTTTAACTGAAAGAGCAAAACTTCACTTCTTTAAGTTGTTCTTTTGGTTTTGCTGGTCTCTAATGAATTGCTATTCATTAACGTTATTCAAACCTTTTTTATGTTTTTCAGGATTTGAAAAAAGATCTTGTAATAACTGGCATTTTTTTATGCTGAGTTTATGCACAGTGATTGATGATATTCTTGTTTTAAGCCGTTTGTAATGTGGGTTTATTATTTGTGAAGTACTGAAACATCTGACCATTTATCTTCCTACAGGGGGGATTAATTTAAAACAAAAGGTCAAGGGTTAATATGGACAAATATTGTCCTTTCCATCTCCCAAGAACCATATACATACATGCCGGAACAGGGGAGGGCAGCTTTCAAACTGCCTTTTCCAAGCTCAGGTTTGGCCAGGCCTCAATTTTGGCCGTTGTTCCTATCAAAATAGCTTCATACGGCACCTTTCGTACAAACTTGCAGCTTAAAGTCCTTTACAAAGACAGAAACTGAATCAGAGCAAAAACTTCCAAATAATAAAGAAAGTTAAAATAAGTAAGTCAATCTTATTGATTGCTTTGCCACAAATCTCCTTGATCTCCGGAACCGCCACGCAGCTACGTGCGCAGTGTTGCCGAAGGCACCACTTCAGCAGGCGTTAAATGCAAATGCTGTCCGTTCTGAAGCAGCATGGCGTGCCGCTTGCTGGAAGCAGAAGACTTTTGGCTGAAAAGCACACTGATGCCGAGCAGCTGTGGCACAGAAAAGGTTGGGCGGCTTACTGGGCTCCCGCTGGGACCCGCGGGCGCACGTCATCGCAGTCCTCCAGCACACAAAAAACAGGGACGGATGTCACTCAGACCTCTCCATGGCTTCAGCTGACCTTAAAATACTCTGGCTGCATCCTCCTGCTTCTGTATGTGGGGAATGTGAAAACTGCGTTTCATCCACTCTCTGCCCATGTGTTAGCACTGTTCCGCAGGGTTATTGTAACGGATCAACCTTGATATTTTAAAGCTTCATCATGTAGGTGTTACTTGGTCAGTTAGTATCTCACCTGGGCCTCCTGCAGTGCTTCCAGTTTAAGTGAGCTCTCTTCTGAAACACACTCTCTTTGATCGAGCTTCCAGGTCGAGTTGTGCTTCCATGCGCCCGATTTGTAGAATTAAGTTCAAGACGAAAATCTTATAAGGAATCAATCGCATTCAAAATACAGATGTTATTCTTTCGCCGGGGCATCATCTCCCGTCTTTTCCTCTTGCAGCCTCTAGCTGTCCTCCAGACTTACTTCTCTGCTTTTAGGTCTGCCACATTAACTTAAATTGCTGTTAACATTTTAATTGCTACTATAATTCAATTTTCTGACGCACAGCATGCGGACGGCTATTTCATTTATTGCGCTGACGTCTCTTCTCCCTGCAGACTACATGGCAAGCATGACTGGGAGGTCATGTGATCGAAACACATCAGTAGGTCCAGACTGGAGCTACTGCTCTGACTGAGCCACTTGGGAGTTTCAGCCTAGTTCTGTGAATCAAGTCTTATTACTCTAAGGCTTTTGTAAAAGACAGTATTGCAGAGAAAGGCCTCTTAAACCATGGGGGTGTGCCTTTCTTTGAGATTTTGCCCAATCTTCATGCATAACCTCTTATGAATATATTTTCATAATTTATATTCTGAAGCTATACAATCACTGCCCAGTTGGCTTCATACATGCTTAAAAAACAACACACTTTTATGACATTCTTGGACCATTTTAACTTATTCTCTGTTTAGCAACTATCCTCAAAGGCAGGCATCCGATAACGCAACTGACAAATGTGTACTAAGAATAAATATCAACTTTCATTAATTATTTGCAAATAATGACCTAAAACATACATTACACTTCTGACCAACATCATTAGCACCCTTTTTAGGCACATCATGTACAATATCTCTTAATAACTCTTAAGTCAGCAGTGAAACAGCTTTGGTCTGGATATACACACCTGTCTGGTACAGCGTAGTACAGGATAAACAGTAACAATTGAACAAGATCGCATTCTGAAATAGTATAAACCCTGAAAGGTTGCCATGACAGAGTTATTAACACCCTTTTGAACATTTCAAATCTGTTGGACTAGAAGAACCAGGTTCTCATGGCAGTGAAACCAGACTCACCTGTGAAAAACTGCCAGTAGTCGCATGACATGAATTAACTAAAGATTAAACAACGAATGATGACTTTAAAGCTTAAAAAACGTCACTTTCTTTCCCTGCTCCTTTTTGACAATAGTGAAGATAACAGCGCTGCCTGAGACCAGCATAAAAACTATTATCAACAAACATAAACATTGAAAAGGCTACAGGAACATCTCTAGAGACTTTGGCATCCTCTTTTCCACAGTTCACAATGTTATTCAGAAATTTGCTACTCATGGAACTGTCAAGAACTTCCCAGGACATGGTAGGAAGAGGAAAATTGATAAAAGAAGTATTGGACAGTCCACCCAGTTGATAAGAAACAAAACGTAAAACATCCATAGACCTTACATAAAACATCCATAGACCTTAAAGCTGACCTGGAGTGACCTGGAGTGATTTTTTTCAACCCATATCATATGAGGCACACTAAACTGAGAAGTGCTTTATGGGCAAAGGCCAAGAAGGACCCCACTGTTGAAAGAAACCATAAACAGGCATGACTGATCTTTGCCCAAATCTGCCTAGAGAAACCAACATCCTTCTGAAAAAATTCTCTGTGGACTGATGAAACCAAAAATAAAACCAAAATAAAGCACCTTGGGAGTGCAGACTATAGAATTTATTTATAGGCAATAAAGTGAAGCTTATAAGGAAAAGAACATCTTACCTACAGTTAAATATGATGGAGGTTCCATAATGTTGTGGGGCTGCTTTGCTGCCTCTGGTGCTGGAGGCCTTGAATGTTGTAAGAAAACCAAGAAATCTGAGAATTACTAAGGTATTTTAGAGTCAAATGTGTTCCCTAGTGTCAGAGAAGTAGGCATAGATGGAAGATCATGGGTCCTCCAGCAAGACTATTTATTTTAACCCCTTGAGTTATTTATCATAATTTATTTACTATCCATAAAATAAAATGTTTTTTTCTCTGATTTTTTTATATCGCTAGAGGTAGTTTTGTATTATGTTTTAAAGCCCAGTTTCCAAGCTCCATTTATGTGATGTACTGTATTCATGAGCTAATAGCCATGTTTCATTAAGAGCTCAGTTTGTTAAGAAAGCATCTGGACTGTTATTCGAGGTATTACTGTATTTATATTTTGTTCTAAAGTGTTTTTTAACATTCTGCATCACATGCTGTCATGATCAAAGGTCAGAAACCAATGCACATTGTTCTAATTGTTAGTGTTGTTGGATGCTGAGTGTGCTGGTTTTGGAAAATAACTGGACAAGTCTGGTTACATCCAGGGTTTTGGTCCCTATCCATGATGTTAACTGGACAATCACTGCATTTGTCTTCTTCATTATTTTCTGTTGCTTAGCAAATTCATAACACCTCCTTACAGAACCAACAGACCCAATTCCTGGCACCATCCATGTTCTTCCAGACCCTTTTTTACTCCAGCCACTAGTGGCCAGAGCACCAGAGGGCATCTCTTTACAGCTCCCCATGGGCTGGAGATTTCAGATGTATCCAGTAAGATGGTTTCCACTGTGGACTGCTGGGAGAAGTTAGACGCGGTACAGTTCCCTGCCCCTCCCACACACACATGTGCCGACTGGCTCGTGACATTTGCAATCCAGCAGCGCTCCTGGAACAGAGCTGTCAGGTCCCATCTCATCTGCTGCTATCTCACTTACACATCAGTGCTCCCACTGCATTTCCACTTCATGGCTAAAAAACTCAGGGGGGGAATCTGGGGGTTTATTTTTAAGGTTCTCTAATGTTCAGATAGTTTCCACAGATTTATGTCTCTGTTCAGACATTGTTACGGTGTCTTCCTTGTGACCCCCTTCAAATGAAGAATTCACACCAACAGCCCATAAGTGCTTCCGCTTTTAGAATACTGAACGTGCGTTGCTAGAATGCATATGCTATTTTAGAGTAATGTCTCAGCAGATGAGAGACACAAAGATACACAGTGCTTATGTCAGCTTGACAGGTAGATGATGGCCACAGCAGAAAGGAGTGCTTGGGTCTGCTAGGGAGCCTATCTGGTTTCTACAGGCATCAGCGACTCAAAGCACTTTGCCACGGTGACCTTTCGTGAAAACAAGACTGCAGGAATACTGGCATCTTCTGTTGTGAGCAGCATCCACTCGGTGTTTGTGAGAAGTCGGTCAGATGAGTTTAGCCGTCCTCTCCCGCCAGGTTATTGGTTGGAAATGAGATACGTGGGTTGATGGCGCTCATTTTACTGAATGGATGCAGTTTCCCTCCCCAGGGAAGAAAAGCTAACCACAGTCAGCACAGCACGAAGGGCGCAAGTCAAGGTGACTCATCCACACGTGCTTTCACCTTCTTATCTCACACACTTCCCCTTATAAATGCACACAGTACGTATAAAATGTTTTGGATATGAAAAACTTTAATGCTGTCTTTCGCAATACTGACCAAAGACCCTGATGGCAAATATCAACATTTCATTTAGAAATTAAGGGCCTATAACAATTTTGAGTCATATGTTTGATCAAGAATAATATTCAGAAAAATATACTTTATTCATTAGGCTGACCTTTCTTATTGTCCCTGCAGTACAGAGGCTGCAGAGTTCACGTCTATCCAGAGCTGTCATAATGTAATGTAGAAAAAGCTCACGCAAGCACCTTCGCTTAATGTCACTGGTTTTATACAGGCCCCTCGAATGAGTTCACACACAAATGTCTGTTATCCTGTTCGCAGACTTAAAACTGAGAGTCTGCCTATAAACACATGCATGAAAACAAAGGTCATTTTGAAGACATTCAATGTAGGAAAAAGAGTAGAGCCCATATTACTTTGTCCAAAAACATGAGTCCCTAGCCAGCCGAGGATCTGTCTGTTGCCTTAGAAAAAAAGTCACCTTGCTGCCATGTCCTACAGGACTTGGGGCTGTTCCACAGGGTCATCCGGCAGGTATCTGTTGTGTCAAGCTTGTGAGCAGGAGCCATGACCCTCGTACCGTGATTGTTACCCAAGTGTGTGTCCTTCAGGGTCCTTCTGTTAGGTCACGGCTGCCGCAGGGGCAGACATTACTCTGATTCACACATCATTACTCCTCCCCGTCCAACGACCGGCCGCCTCAGGACAAACAAATAGTGTGTACAAGCAATCGTAAAGTGTTTGTGGATCGCGACCTTGTCACACTGGATAAGAATTTTTTTAATTGTGCGTGTGTGTGTGTGTGTGTGTGTGTGTGTGTGTGCGTGTGTGTGGTATTTACATCGGCTCACCCTGTGCCTCATTCAACTCTCCAGTTTCACTGCACCTTGTCTTCATCTCTCTCATGTCATCTTTTTATCCTCTCATTACCGAATCTAGGCTTTTCATGCTTTAGGGAAATTTGGCAGTTTGATGTCTTTTGTATGTTGACATCTGAATTGATTTAGCCACAGTTTCTGCCCAGTCATACTGGTCTGTCTGAATCCAATGCTGTGATATATCCACGCAGCGATTTTGCTTGAAACAAATTCTGTACATTTTCACTTGATGCTGCTTTATTTATACTTTAGTGTCTTGTATAAGATGTTACTGACGTAACAGCTAACCTGTCTTTTGTTTCTCCTTGTGAGTCTCTGCTTACATTTAGTTCATGGAGCTGCCAGTAAAATGATGACATGGTTGACTTGGACTCATAGCAACCACTTGCATGGTTTCCAAGGCAAGCGAGAGAACGGAAGTGGTTTTCTACGGCCTTCTTCCATGCATGTTTGAGGGTGTTTAAATACGAGGGAACAGCCAAACTCCCTGCACCCTGAGAGGGACTCGAACACCACATCACACAAACAGCCCAGGAGCTGTGAGACAGCTTCCCTGGACTAGTGATATTTATGCATAGAATAAGAAATTATTATTACCATAATAACTATGAACTTGGATGTCATACTTTGCATAACATCACATTTAATCAGCATGCTTTTCTCCAACAAAGTACAACTCAAAAAAAATGTGTTTCCCAGTAGGTGAAGAATCATAGTTAAACGCACACAGTTGCAGAATCACAGTCACTTTGTCCACCGTTTTCCTGACACACATTACACATGAACTGACAGGAATAGGAATTGATAAGAAATTCAGAAGTAATTGAGAGAGGTGATGTTATGGAGGTTGTTTATTAAACAAGTAGGAGACCCAGAGAGAATTTGGTCTGAAAAGAGATGCGTTTTGAGACCCTGTTTTAATTCTTCTTGAGGTACAGAAGGAGCTCATTCATCCAAGAAGCCAAAAACCAGGAACCTGCAGGCTTTCCATTTTGGACTTTGCATGCATGGGACCATCGAGTGGACAGCGGTAGGGAAGAAACAGAGTAAACGGTGCACTACGTGTTACCCTGAAACTTTTTTTTTTTGCTGAGTGCAAATCAGCAAGACCTGGTTGATCTCCATGCCTCTAGTTCAAAAATGTGTCTTGCCCTCTGGTGTTCCCGAGATCAGTTTGTTGTCTAACTGCTACTTCAGATGAACTGAAAATCCGAAAGGCCAGACATTAATAAGCAAATGGAATACAGGGACCCGGGCAAACACAAGTGTCATGAGATCCGTTTATCTGTTCACACCGAAATGTCAAAAACGTCAGATCTTACCTTGTTCAAACATTATCCCTCATTAGCGTTAAGGGTTGTATTTGAGCCCTGACAGGGACTTGACTGTCTAAATGTCTTACATTGGATTTTGTGAACAAGGTCTTTCAGGTCTTGTCTCACACACCAGTTTCACATGCCATTTTTAATGATATAACATTAGAAGCTGCTGTGTTTCCATGCCAAGTGTATCTGCTTTTCATATCTCCTTCACAAAAATTTAAAATGCCCATACATTTGCATATTTAATATCTGGGTTATCCAACACAAATGAGGAGCAATCCCTGTATCCAGTTATTAAACACCGTGTAGGTTTTAATTCTTCCAAATAGAAAAATTTCGCCATTTTGTTTATCGACACAACAGCCTCTACAATGTCTGGTCCTCGGATGTCCTAAACCTGTAGAGGAGGCTTGGCATGGCGGCACTCGACGGAGGCTAAATTTGCAGTAGCGGTGAAATCCTGCACATTTCAGGGTGGGCCCCATCTTGAACGCCGTGCGGGTGTGTTCACACTGTATGATTTTTATTTTAATTGTTGACAGCAGCACTTAAGGCTGAGTTTCATGCGGGATGGTTAGGAAATAGCTGGCAAAGAAATTGATCTGAATATGAAAAGTGGGTTCCCGAGTGCCACGGTCCTTTAACTAGCCCTTTTCTGTTATTTTCCCCTCTATTATCTGTTTGGTATTTTACGTCTTTAGTTGACATAGATTGTGTCTGTTGATGCTGGTGTTGAGTTTATGGGTCTAATTGGTGGCAAGCCTGTCAGGTGCCCAGAGCCAGGCCAGCCCCAGGCCCTCTCTGACAGCTGCTCCATGCATGTCACCCAACAGCAAACTGGCAGAGAGTTATTTTAGTAATTCTGTCCCCATTTAATTTACTGCAGGGGTCTGTAGACGGCCTCTGGAGCTCATTTCCCCACTCCAGCTTATCATTGACTGCTCTTTTGCATTCTCTTGAGTGTGGTTAGTTTATTTCACTGTTATGAGGCCATCCAACCTTATGCCTGAGCGCCATACTGCTGTTAAGTAGTCCTTACTCCTGTCAGGCCTCTACTTGGCGGCAGAACGCTCCTTCAGACCGTAAGCACTATACAAATCGAATACAATCCTTACAGAGCGTCACTACATTTTTCACTAAAACACTTCCTTAAAGATTCAAACCTAATATAAAGAAGGTTTCAGGGCTGTTTGCTTTTACTGACATCCCTTATGATTGCTGGAATGACATAGAAAAGCACTAACAATCTGCAGAGGTTTACTAAGGTTATGATCGATATGTTGTCCCTCTGTATATTTTTAGTTAGTTTTGAGGTGGCACAAAGGACCAGGGCCATGGCAGTAGAACAGAGGGGATGAGTTTGTTGCACTGTGGATCTGTGCCTGGAAAAGCATGGATGCTGTTACTGATGAAAGCTCCTCCTGTCTTTTGTTGTGTGTCTTTTCCATTGTTTCTTTTATTGTTAATAAACAACCCCATAAATCCACCCCATGACCATAATCCATGTCGTAATCGTTCTGTGCCTCCGACAAATTCATGCATTTGTCAGGCAAAGTAACAAATCCTTTCTGCGTCTTGCAAAATAATTCCAGTGAAATTTAAAAATTGAACACGGCTTAAATGACAGCTTTGTCTGTTCCTGAGCCACCATGTGTTAACTGGCTGAGGGTGGGGTGCTTTTAAAAAAGCATCATGAGGGCAACTCCCGGCCAGAAAGATACTGTGAATAACTTTCACAGGAAGGCCTAACTTGTAGGAGTTTAAAGCTTCTGTGTATTTGTCAATATGTAGTGTGAGTGGAATCAGCAGAATGCGCCAACCGAGCGATGCCAGCAAAGCGCCATACTGTTGGCATTAGCAACTGGTTTCTAACTAGCAGTTCCTGCACCCGCTCTGCCCACTCACCAAACCTGCCAGGCCAAGAGTGCAACCTGCAATAGTTCCCAGCTTCTTCAGTCCATCAGTTGACCAGGAAAGCCATTACTGTTCATTGCTCAGACAGTGCCCGGCAGTGACCACCAATCCCTCCATTAAATTCATCACAAACAGACGCAAACACCATTTTACATTACAAGAGCTACTCATTTAGCCTAGTAGGTCCACCTCCCTCTTCACAGATATGCCAGCTTATATAATGCACTTGATCCAGGGCTAGCTCTGGAGCTTTGTGAGGACTAAAAATACTTTCCCATCACTGTTAAGGACATCTGCAGTGCTGGTAATATTGCATGAGAAGCAGGGTTCAAAATGTTGAGAGTCAGCTGAGCAGTGGAGAAGGGCTCACAGAAGTGTGGGATGGAAACTGTGCTCAGGGTAGCCAATATGAAGAGGAGTCCGCTGTGTCCCCATGAGGTCATCTCAGTCCAGCATCACTCTCACCTCGCCGCTAAGTGACAGGTACAGGCTGAACCACAGACTGCACTCTTCTACGAGACTTCAAACATGTATTATTTCTACATATTTTTATCATTATTGTTATTATTGTTGTTCTTGTTCTTATCTTTGTTCTTGCCTTCGGCCAGATATTTTAAAAGATTCTTGATGAGTTCAAATCTCAACAAGATACCAAAGAAATTCATTTACCGGTTGTTGTGGTTCTCAGTAGAGTGATCTTCTGCACTTTATGGTTAGTATTAGGATTAGGATTAGTCTTTGTCTTATCAAATTTCTGAGCTTTTCCTTATTGCTCACTGAGCCAGTATGGCTACCTGCTGATCTTCTAGGAGCTCCAAGTTGAACTGGTGTTTAGTTGGTAGTAGTAAAGTGGTGGGTGATAATAAAATGAGCCCCAAAACATCTTTCAGATTTGGGCAGCAGCAGGTAGTGTAGTATAATCAAAAGACCTGGCTTTCAATCTCTCTTCCTGCTGAAGTACCTGTGAGTGAGGTACTTACCTTCAACTAATGGAGCAAAAATAAACCGAATCAACAATTGGAGTAAATCACAGTGGAGTGGCTTAGTGTAAAACTAACACTGTAAGCTGCTTTGGAGGAAAGTCCCAGCTTGTGCATAAATAATTATCCTTTTGCTGCATGGATAAAACCATTGTTATTTGCTTAAAATCCTGCAACTTATTCTAAAAACCTTTGATTTTCAGATTAGTACGTAATGGAGGAAGGACTCAATTTTTATGATGACGATATATTTGCATCACTTTTCCCACATTGTAAGGTGTGCTGACTCCGCAACTTGATGCTCAATTTCTTCTTACTGCCTCCGTTTCTCCACGGCGACTCACACTGGCGCACGACGACGGCTGACGGTCTAAAGGGTGAATGTGGCCCAAGAGAGTACATCGGCGATGGACCTATTAAATAATAAACAATAAAATCTCACTGTGCAAATTGCTTCAGTGGGAGGTCAGCAGAGCAGCACGCCAACATCCGCTGAACAAATTCCAGCGTGTGAAACCCTCTATTTTAGTGGCTGATTTGTATTAGACTGTCTATTCTAATGGTTTAAATGGACGTGGAGCTTTATTGCTACAGTCCACTGCCGTGTTAAAGATGCAAATGTCTGCTGTTTAGTGCATCAGGTGATTTGATACGTTTTTGCTCACAAGGTCTCATTTTCTTCCTTTTCCTCCAGTGACCTGCCATGCAGAAGAACCAAGGTGTACTCAGAGCCACAGGGATAAGGTGAATCGTTCTGTAATAGACCGGTGTCCCACCTGGGGGGAGGAGGAGGGGAGTTATAGCCTGGTACCTTCTGATTTCTCTGGATAGGCTTTGGACTGCCACAACCCTGCTCAGGATTGAGCGGTTAATGAGATACCATGGAGGATACCAGTTTTAGAAATGCATTTTTCAGAAAGGCACTTAGATGAGAAGCAAGACTGTGTTGAAACATGTACAGTAACATGCACTGAGACAGAGTTGAGAAAAATGATTTCAGACCTTTAGGCAGGTGGTTCAGAAGTCATGCTTGTTGCATACTGTGCTGTCTTCATCTTCATAAGTGCAACAAAGATGTTTCATCCATCTTACAGGTGGCTGCATGTGTGTAAGATTTCAGGAGGGAAAAGATGCAAAGAAAGTCAACTTCTTTAGAACAAATAATAGAGTAACTTACATGCGTGAAATCCTTTTACATCTTGCGGGCCACTATATGCTTCAGAGTCCAAAGTTAAAGTTGCTGCAGGAGTTTGAAGTGAATAACAGAGCTTCTTGTCTTGTCTTTTCAAAACAGAGTCCCATACATGCATCCAAAGACTCCGTGCGTCTGTTTCTTAAATGGCAGTGTGGCATCACAGGTAATAATACTGGATGAATAACTTTAAAACTGAAGCTTTGTTCCCTGGGAGATGAGCGCTTTGTTATGTAATTATAGAGCTAACATGAGTTTCTATTTCAGTTCTCCAGTTACTGTAGGTGAGATCCTGTGCTTTCACTTGTTTTCTTTATTTCCATTATTCTGCTTGAACCATATGTGAAAATACCATCTTCAGTTCCTATGTGGAAAATAAAAAGCTTTAATTTCATCCATAAAGTTAATGATTGATGCTCATGAGCCATAATGTGTTTTAGATACATTTCTTCTATGTACTGCACAGGTTAATATAAAGAGGATAGGATAGGATAAGACAAGACTTTGTTTATATTTGCAGAGAAATTTGCGGTACAGCAACTCAACACATAGGACACAATATAAGACGCTCATACGACACATAGCAATAAAAAATAACAAATGCTAGCTAAATGAATAAACATTAAATTAAATATTAAATTTAATAAAATTTACACATTAAATAGCATAACAAGGTCAGTTGTTAAAAAGGTCCCCGTGTGGCATTATAGAGGTGTCTTTTGGAAAGAAGGACCCCAAAAAGTGCTTCTTAGCTCACCTAAGTTGAATAAGTTGGTAGCGGAAAGAGCTCATGATGATCACTGCATTTATGGAATGAGCGCCATTGTCCATAATGGACTGTAGTGTCCTCCTCATCCTGACCTCTGATCCACGACAGAAACCACTTTCTTGGTCATCATTGAGTCTTCTCCCAGTACACCATGGCATAAAATATCACAGTGGAACCTGGATCGTGTGGAGGATGTTGCTGCACATGTTAAAGGACCTCGCGCTTCTAAGAAACTACAACCTGCTGTGTCCTGTGTCTTATACAGCACATCTGTATTATGTGGCCAGTGCAGTTTGTTGTTGATGTGGACCCCCAAGTACTTTTGGTAGTGAACCAGCTCTTTAATGTAGGGGAGGTGAACCACCAGCTCCTTTGCTTTTCTGATACTGAGCCTGAGGTGGTTTGTGTTGCACCATGAAACAAAGTCCTCACTCAAATGCTCATCCTCCACTTCATCATCTTTTTCTGTACACCCCAGTATTTCCAAGTCGACAAACTTCTACAAATAACACTGTCCAGAGTTGTAGAGGACAAACAGGAATGGAGACAGTACCATTCTTTGAGGTGCATCCATATTACTTACTACTGTGTCAGAGATACAGTCCTGAAGCCTGACAAACGGTGCTTTGCCAGTTAGATGGTCCACAATCCAGGACACCACTGGTGCATCTACAGTCATTGTAATGAGCTTATCCCACAGCTGGAGTGGCTGGATGGTGTTGATGGCACTCACTGTGTTGCTAGCTTTCTCTAGATGGGAATGGTCTTTGTGGACCATGTGAATGGTTGCATCATCCACTCCAATTTGGGCCTGGCAGGCAAATTGCAGGGGGTCCAGGTGGTCTTTTACAAGAGGTATGATGTAATCCAGCACCAGCCTCTTGTCTTCATGGCATGAGATGTGAGAGCCACTGGTCTGAAGTCCTTCAACTCACTAGCAGGCTTCAGTTTGGGGAATGGAATGAGACAGGATGTTTTCCACAATGATGACACTTTCTGCAGACTCAAGTGACAAGATGAAAAGATGAGTGAGGATGCCAGGCAGCTGGTTGGCACACATGCTGGGCACTCTGGGGCTATTTCCCTCAAGACTGGCCACCTTGCCAGTCCTTTCTTCACTCAGGTCTCACTGATTTTCAGTGGTGGTTGGGTGGGAGCAGATTGGTGGTGCTGTGACTCCTCAAGAATGCAGGTGTGGGTTCACGCCAATAGTAAGCTTAATGGCGAAGGGAGAAAGAGGTGTTGGGGTGGACACTGTTGAATCAAATCTGTTGAAGAACAGAGCTGCTGAAGAACTGATTCAGCTTATTCACTCAGTCCACAGTTCTTTGCGTGGTCTCTTTTGTGGATTGTCTGTAGTGTGCAATCTTCCCCACACATTTCCTTACCTTCTTCAAGTTATTCTGCTGGAGCTTTTGCTCCAGTTTCTCCGTATAAAAAAGACTTTCCCTCCCGTGCAGTCTTTCTAAGTTACTGCTATCGCTTCCTCTTAAAGCCCAACTCTAGCACCAGATCTTAATTCCTCCTTCTTCATGTCATCACGTCTGTTGTGATCCATAGTTTGTTGTTAGGAAAAGAATGCACTATTTTTGTGGAGACTGTGGTGTCACCCTAAAAATTGATGTAGTCAGTTATACAGTGATTGAGACCCTTAATGTCTTCACCATATGAATCATTGAACATCTCCTAGGTAACTTTTTAATACTCTAGTTTGCTTTGGGGAAAATATGCTGTATATGTATTATGTATTTGTAAATACTTACTAGCATGGTTCTCAGTTATCAGTGTGCCATAGGTAAATACGTAAGTTGAGTGAGTAATAGGTAATAGTACCTTAGCAAGGTGTCTATGCACAGCAGGAGCCTTGTGGCATTTGGTAGCTTCAAACGGGTAAAAAGATGTGCTATTTAAGCATCACAATAAATGTGTTTTTGAAAGTCACATTTCTTGTGCAGTTGTGTGGAATGAAAGTTTGAAATATATTTAGATATTTATTCACCAGATGGCACGGAGGTGCAGTGAGTAGCACTGTTGCCTCACAGCACTTGGGCTGTTCAAGTGTAGGTTTGAATCCAGCTCAGTCAGTGTGGAGTTTGCATGTTCTACCTATATCTGTGTGAGTTTCTTCAAGGTGTTCCTAATTCCTCCCACAGTCCAAAGACAGATTTTGGTTTATTTGGTCACTATAAATTGTACATTTGTGTGTGTGGCCATCCTGTGGTGGACTGATAGTCCATCCTGGTTATAGTTTTATAGTGTTGTGGCCAGTAAGTCTGGGATAAGCTGCCGCGAGCCTGATCAGAAGGAAGAGGTTAATGATAATGGGTGGATATTTATTCATTTAGCTGACAAATTTGTCTAAAGCGACTTTCAAAGGACAGTTTACTGATGGTTCTTTGATGGAGTATCTTCATCAAGGAGGTGGGAGTTGGTGTTTTGAGAGGAAGGGGGCCGCTCTATTACTCCACCTTCCACCCTCAAGGTTGACGTTTCAAGACCCACTAGCAAAGTGATTTACGGAAAACGTATAACATGTTCGATTTTAAATGACCGTGTGGAGCGTATCTTGTATCAGTATAAATTAATGGTTGTTTTAACTATCTAACTGTTCGACGTTGTGCGTTCAAGCCTCCGTGACCCTAAATCTAATATAATCTGAAGTTTTTAAGGTGTGCTCCAAGGGTTTCACAACTAGCAGCAAGATCACAGGGATAGGAATGGCTGAACTCAGTACAATTCCTCTTATTCAACTTTGGTTTGAAACACATTTTCTCAGGCCACAGTGTGGCACAGCAGGCTGTCCTCAAGCCTAGACGTTTGACTGCCTGGAGATGAAAAAAAACCTATTGGACACACCTTGCAAGACAGAGGTAACAACAAAGATGTCGATCCTTGGAACCCATTCAGAGGGTTGCAATGGAAAAAAGCTTTCAAATGGTAAGTGATTACAAAACAGAATCCGTAATTTGTCTTTCATGCTTCGTGACAAAACACCCGGCACCTGTTTGCACCACATCTATCACTTTAACCACCACCCCAGAGAGCCACTGGAAAATCAATGAAGAAACAAACAGTTTATAAGACAAAAAAATCAGAAAACAAATGTCTGTTATTACACAGTGTTCACATTATGGAGCACTTCAGAAAGGGCTGCATTGTATCAAGTATAAACTATAGTTTTTATGAAATCTGTAGGGATTCTGGATACACATTGATGCTATATTACCATAAACCACTAGGTCCCATCAGATATGTGGAAAAAAGTCACCCTTCTTCCTCTCTCGCCCAGCGGAGGGCCTGTGTGGGTAGCGGCAGCACATTGCTACCTCCCACTCAGTGCGAGCGTGTGGAGCCGCTGTGATTCATACCACCTGGGGGCACAATCTACTGTTCATCATCGGCTCTTGAAACAGTGAGGAGGGATGGGTGAAGAAACGGGTAAAGCCATGTAAATCATTGTTACTGACAGTGAAGGTTCAAGGCCGAGGGATTGGTGGTCTCTGTGAGGATGAGATGGGGAGCAGATGGTCCGGTTAGTTTCCAGTCGGGAAGGACAATGGCAAGAAATCAAATCATTGTTTTTATGTCACTTGAACTATGGTTTTGCATACCTTTATTTTGTCCTTACTTTGCAGCATGGCAAATGGGTCAAGAGGGCAAGAGGGAATTACTGTCTCTTGCTGTTATGCAAACTGGACACAGCCTGACTACTGATGTACTGCAGAGCTTGTCCCCAGAATGTGTCCAACTGCTGCTAGTGATTGCTGTGGGAGACACACACACACACACACACACACACACACACACACACCACACACACACACACCACACAGAGCTAACCCACCACCACTGTGTCTCTGTTATACAAAATGCTGCTCCTCTTTATATATGTCTATATATCTTCAAGGTGGGATTCAGATGTGGCATCAGGGTCTAACCATTCTCCTGGGCTCACCAGTGTTTTGTCTATATGGCTACTCATTCAAAGGCTTCTGTTCTTTCTCCATTGTAATGCATGATGGGAGGCTGGACCCTGGCCCATGCAACTGAGTCCCAGGTATGTGATCTATTCATATGGACTGTAGTTAACAACTTTTAACTATCCTTTACTCCCCTACGCAGAGGTCCTGCTCCAGGACACGTTGCAGAATATCAGGATGAGCTTCTCCTTCATATCCAGGTAAAGGAAATGAGTTTGCAAAACTGTACATACAATTTCAGATCTGTTAGGCAGGTGTAGGTATCACTGTTTCAAACCACTGCAAACAGGCAGCATTCGGGACTTTGGGATTCTGACAGCCAGAGTTAAGCTCGCCGCTGCACACTGCCTGGTGCGTGAAACACCGGTGGTGTCTGAAGAGCTCGGCATGACAGGATTGCGTGCTGCCCTTCTGCCACCCTGCAGGCTGAGCCACTTCCCTGACCTTGCAGGTTAGGCCCCTCACACAGCACCCTGTTGTGATGCTCTGGGAAGATGCATCACTTCTGAACCAAATGTTGTTGGTAAATGTGCTGCATAAATATGACAGATTCAAAGGGTAGAATCTATTCAACAAGGTTTTAGAATTTCTCTTTGCTTTCAGAAAAGCAAGGGGAATCAGATTAATACCTTTCCGTGAAGAGCTATTCGGGGGGGCAGGGGGAACAGAGCTGAGAGACAAGAAAATTTCATAATTGTGTTCTTTGTGACAGCATTTTAATTGTAGGTTTTTGGGCTGAGATTTGGGAGTCAAAAGCTCTTCTCCCAGTGGAAACCCCTGTGGTGAGCATCCACCCATCTGAGCAGCCTTTCTTTTCCAGCATTCAGTCATGAAGCCCCCAGTGGACAAGGGAGGCTCAGCTGTCACAGGGGCTTCCTGCTGGATCTTTTAATGGATTGTTCCTTGATTCAAGTTGTGTTTTTTGTTATGTCCGGGCTCACTGTAGCATCTGTGTGAATGTCTCTGGGTGTTAGTGGTGCTGTGGAAGTTGATCCCTTCATGTTGTCCTCTGGTTTTGCAGGGGACACACACTGCTGCCACAGCCGTCTGATATGGTGTTTACACTGATTCCTATTTCATGCTCTGGGTGGAACTCAGTGCCCCAAATAATACGCTTGTGTAAAATTTGAGTGTAACCCTACAGGCAGGGTCAACCACCCAGGCAAAACTAAAGATTAACACCATTCCACAGATGGACCCCAAACCTATTCCTATTTCTAGAGTTTTTTTTTTTACTAAACTTAGTGAAGGAAGCCAGTTGCAAAGGGAAAAGTGCCATTTTCAAACAGTCAGAGACTGCCTGGAGCACAAACGGGAGCGAAGCACACTGGTTCCGGCACACTTCTGCGATATGCTGAGCGGAGCTGAGCAGCAGGGTGGACACATCTGTCCCCTGAGTGGCTGACAGAGCAGAGCCCCCACCTGCAGGATGAGTCATGGACACTGCTCAGCGTGGCCCTGCAAACCTCCCTCAGGAACCCAGGCTCTATGTCCTCTTATTTTGTCGCTTATAGGAATGACTGGCTGCCATTCACTCCACCTTTCTTCTACTTCAGCTTGGTCCAAAAGCAGCTTTAATATCACTCATGGAATCTATCTGTTGTTGACCCTGCAGTAAAGTAGAATAAGGGTTATTGTTGTAAAGCATTCTTCATTTTCAAATGATGAATGGCTCAAGCCACCATAACCATGTGGGGATAGAGTCATCCTTTAAAGATGTGGTAACTTTCTCCAAGGTCATGGCCTGTCTGACCTAATGCTGCAGTGCTTTGTCTGGACAAAGGCTCAGCCACAGAAATTGGGTCTTGGCTTTGCTACTTCTCCTCAGTATTCTTTCTTGTGGACAGTACTTGATAACATTAATTTGCTCTTTAACTATTTATCATTTGTCATTTATCCAAAGAGACTAATATTATTTGACCTATTGACCCAGGTGTGTATTTTCTCACAAGAGTTGTAGAAGGAAATGGTACTTAAACAAGAAAACTTCAGGTTACAAACCTATATTTCTGACCTGCACTATGTGCTGTGCTTAGTTACGTAAGCCTTTGTATTCTCCATATCTCTATGCATCCAACCCAGCCCTGTCCAGAAAATGTAAGTTATCTGTAAAATTATCTACTGTCCACAGTGGCAAAAGAAATGAGTGGCATCCACCCATCCATCCATTGTCAATAACTGCTTATTCTGAGGAGGGTTGCAGCAGTCCAGAGCCTATCCCAGAAGCTAGCTTTGAAACAGTCCCTGGGTGGGATGCCAGTCCATTGCAGGGTGAAAATTAGGAACATGATGTACAAAAGCAATGTTCAGACGCCAAAACTGCTACAGCGTTCCGATGTGTTTTAGTCACTGAATCCAAATCCTTCTGCTCGTGCGTCCTTGAATATTCTGTCTTCTGACAAAGGAATAATTGCGTCAATCTGTTTAGGTCTGACATGGCGGCATTTCTTAGGGGGATAAAATCTACTGCTTGAATTCAGATTAGTTTGGCTAAATGTAAACTATCAATTTATGTCTTCTTAAGAAAATGGTTCTCTGAGCCACTAGAGTAGGTGAAGAATGTGCAGTTAGTTGTAATTTGATCTGAAAATCTCTTGACACGCCCAGGATCCAGAGTGTGCAATACAGAGGAATACAGCAAGTTTCCTGCAGCTTACTTCTTCCTACACTCCTATTACTCTATTATTTGTGCTGTGAGTGCTAATCTTCTGCAGTAGTTGTGACTGTCGGTTTGTGACGTGCAAGTGTGAGGATGCCAAGAGTGTGTTATCACTAAAAAGGGAGCATCAGAGAAGAACAGGGGCCCTACAAACCATCTGTCCATCTTCTTGTCTGCTCCCCCTCTTAGGTTCCAAGTAGCAGCATAATTGAAAGGTCTGAAATTGGTGGCTTTCGGGGGTTTGTGACACTGAAAGCCGTGGTACCAGGCAGCCAGTAGTGGCAGCAAGTAGATGGTGCGTGTCCAGCTGCTGCTGACACGGCAGTCTGTAAGAAAGGTCTCCTGCTGCCCCTGCGTGCTGCTGCAGCACAACGAACAACAGATGCCCTGCTCCTGCAAGACAGACACAGAAAACCAGCCGAGACGTAATTATTCACAGTGGCAATATATCATTTTGCTGGCACAGAACATTAAGACCTTTATCAGTGCTGACCAATGATTGAAGTGCTGAAGAGTTCAGAAATATAGATTTGTATTAGATTTATTACTAATAACCTTTTATGCAAGGGTAGCACAGTGGCACAGCGAGTAATGTTCTGCCTCCCAGCACCTGGGCTGTTTGGGCGTGGGTTCAACTCCATCTCAGTTTGTGTAGGTTTCCTCCCACAGGCCAAAGACATGTGTTTCTGATTGATCGGTCACTATAAGTTGTCTGTAGTCTGTGTCACCTTGCAGTGAACTGGTATCTGTATCCTAGTGCTCAATGATTCAAAGACCATCCTGACCAGGACAAAGTGATGGGTGGAATATTTTATATATAGTTTCACGTTCACTTCAGATTTAATACAATGTCAGTTGCTGGTATTTTCAGTCCCGTGTTGGAGTAGGATTTGGACTGAAAATATATTATCTTCAGTTTTAGTTTCTTGGTATTTGGATTACTCTTACTTGGATTGTGTCCCACCAAACAGGTAATCCTCTCTCCTCTTGCTGTTACTCTTGCGTGACATGACCTCCAGAACTCCATGCACCCTGCCAAGCCTCGGTGAATGTTTTGCCAGCGTAATGATCTCCTCCACCTCGCCTCTTCTTCTGCCTCCACTGATCTTGCAACAAAAACTGTACTCGGCGACATCATCCTCTCACTTTCAGCTATTGCAAAGAATTTTAGCATGACACTGGATGAATCCCATGCTTATAATCATTGCATGTCATAACCGAGTGAGACCTGCTGCTTCTTTTTATCCAATATCTCCGAAATCTGTCTAATTTTTTGCCAGTCATGTTATCCAGCATCTTCTCCAGCCTCTTTTTCACTCCAGGTTTGATTACTGCAGCTCACTACTGGTGATTCTTCTTGTGTCTATTTTCTGCCCTCTCAAGCTCTTTCAGAATGAGGCCATTTAAAATGTTGGCATTTAATTTTCCCTGCTATACACATACAACACCCCTCATCAGACCGATTCCCTTCTAATGTTAAGATGTGGATCGAGGCGCTCACCTTCACCTATAGATCTTTGCATGGGTCTAGTCCTACAGAATCTCCTTCCTCCCTCCTGTCCAGCATATAACTTCTGTTCCACCGGTGGAGGCCAGCTCTCAGTGCCACCTTTTATTATACACGCTAGAAAGGAATAATCATTCTGTCTTGTCGTTCTCAAGCTGTGGAATGAGCTTTCACTCAATACGAGATCTGCTTACCTTTTGTCAACTGCTAAAGATCCAGTTCTTCACACATCACTATGGAACAGTCGATTATCTGCTTGCTCTTCAGTATCAAAAGAGTCATCATATATCGTTTTGCTCTTGGTCATAGGTTATCTTCATAAAAGCTTTCATTTGATACCAATCCTGACAGTTGTGGCTAGTCCGACATTGATCTTCTGCCCACTACAGTACAGTAGTTCAGATGGCCTTCATATGAATCATAACCTGTACCTTGGTAAGCATTTAAGTACAGCTTTCCCTTGCTTTATGTAATCTCTTGAAGATTTGTACCCAATATTCACTATCCAGATGGAAAATCTGCTCTTCCAAATCTACAGCCAAAAAATTTCAAAGCACGCACTAGAAAACATGTTTAAGCAGGACCTCACTCCATACAAGAAGTGAATTAAATACCAGAATTTTTTGTCTTCCATTCTAATTGAAAGAATGGGAGGCAGTAGTGCAATTAGCAGTAAAACATAGTACACACACGGTTTTTCTGGTATATCCATGTATTTGACAGAAGTTAAAAAATTGTGCATAATAAATGTAACATGCAAAGTGGATCATTCCCCAGAATAGTGACTGGCCCGGAAGTTTTTAGCATGAATCTACCATGGGATTTCCAATCGCAGTACGAAGCAGCCAAAGACAGTAATAAAACTGTACTGCAGTTGTATCTCAGCTGTTCTCCCAATATGATTGTGTCTCGTACTTATGTTGTTGTGCATTAACACTATCATCTTCCCGACATCAATAAGTGAAAACATCTTTAAATAAAGTGGAAAACATTATGAAGAAATCCTTTGTAGACTGTTAAATTGATGTTTGAGTGTTTTTTTTTCTGGGAAACTAGGTTTGGGGACTTGAGAAGTGTTGGGAACATTTTATTATTATTATTATTATTATTATTATTATTACCATTATTATCTTTTTTTTTTGCATTGATTAAGCCCTAATATCAAGGAAAGCTAAAGACATTTGACAAGGGTAGGTACAGTCATGCTGCTATGAATCATGGGCCATGTGGCCTTTCTAGCTCCCTGGAAGAGGGCACATATATTGTTTCCAAACCAGCAACCCTCATCACTGTATGACAGTGTCATCCAGACAGCACAGTCAGATGCTGGCCAGGTTCACACATTGAACAAAGTAGAACAAACAGATGGTCAGACGTGGGGGGCACAGTGAGGCCACAGGGAGAGGTGACAAGTCTTCAAAGTAGCCCGTTAATATCCCTCCTTCTTGCTGGGTCCTCAGGAGGTTGCTGTGTATGTTCACCAATTCTTCCAAAACTGTGCATAGCCTTTTTATTAGATGAGAGAACCGGGACTTGCACTCAGGTGTTAGGACTGGCAGAAACTGGTCTGTCTTGCAGAATGAATCTGGGACAAGAACAATCACCACCATGACAACCTCACAGGAATACAGAAAATTCTTAAATTCTGCAGGGCTTTGCTGAAGACTAAAAGCCAACATACATAATGACCATTATGACATGTCCAGGCAGGATCTTCTTCGATACCTTCTATACATTTTTATACCTCTCATATTGTCCAGCTGGTTCGGACAAGGGCATATGAGCAACAGTAGACGATCTTCTTCACCTTCCTCTGTGTCACAACGGGAACTACAACAAAGTTTTGCAGCGGCCTGCAGCAGCTCAGCTACTCCCACCTCTGGGATTATGGGCCACAGCTGATTCCCTGATGAGGATCAAGCACAACTATAATGTTTAATGGACAGAAGTTCATTGGGCTGCGGAGCTGTGCCTGGATGATGTTGCTCTCAAAAGTGACCCCTTTTTGTGTTTTATTACATATTCTTGTTCTTTGTTGAAAAAAAAAAACTCCTGGATACTTCTAGAACCCGGCACTGCCGGCATGCCACACGTGCATTATGCTGCAGCTGCTCAGCACTATGTGAAACCCCTGGCACGGAAGCAGCAGGAAACAGGCTGGACAGCTGCCCTGCATTCAACCACATTCACCAGCCCCAGCCTGTGACGTGTGGCTAAGTGTTCTTAAGTTGAAAGTCTTATTTATCAGGCTTTGTAGGAAGGTCCTCTGTATTGAGAACATTAATCCTAAGGCCACTGTCTCATTACTAACAACGTTTGCATGAGCTTGACTGAAGGGACAGAGAATCTCCATGATTTGCATGTAGTATTAAAAGGGGCTTCAGAAAGCAACACAAAAGAACAGAGGCTCCATGCAGCAGATAGACTGCAGACATTCCGCAGTTCCATATTTTTGGCTGCGAAATAATAATTTTGGTCAAAAGAAGAAAATTGGTTCTTTTTCTGCCCGCAGAACAGATATGCTGATTATCACTCTCATATGTTAATGTCATTTCACCTGTTTCATAACCCATTTCAAATCACCGTGTACAAAATCCTTTATGACCTGCCTTCAGCCTAATGACAAGAGTTGTTTAGGGAAAACCAACTGTTACGAAACAAAGGTCTGATGAATAGGAAGCACAGCCTGCGTTATTTGTGTTCCCGAGCTCCTGCTCTAAAGCATCGCACTGGTTACGAGCAACAAGAAACGACTTTTCCACCCAGCGCCCCGCGTGCGTGAATTCATTTGCATAACCTGGTGATGTTTTATTTATTTATTTATTTCCACACAGACGCACTGTGAGCCGAGAGACACCTGGAGGACCGGGTATGATTTCCCAGGATCCGTAATCCCAGTGGTCGCTTGGGCACTTGGCAGCACGCTGTCCCTCCAGTCCTTTGCTGCTGTTGACAGTAGTGTAGGTTTGGCCATGGGGAAGAGAAGAACCCAATTACCCCAGCCATCACATCATCCTGCCTGTCTGAATTACATAACAAATTGCCAGCCACCCTTGACACTGAAATTGTCTGTGTAATTTCAGCTCGCCAAACGTTCGCGGGGCCTCGAGCTGTTGAGGAGCGCAAACAGACTCAGCTTTTAATGAAGGCTATTAAGAAAAGGCTACATTCTGTGCCAAGCAATAGTATGTGACACGTAAAGACAAAGTTGTGCATTTTTCTTGGAAAACACACCCCAAAAGACCTCATTTTGTAGTGCTAGAAGACACTGGGCTCTATATTTATACATTCAATTCACACTTTTCTCCAAGGAATCTTACAATTATAAATCGCTTATTATGATTTATCCATTAATACAGCTGGGTAATTTTTACTGTACCAGTTCATGCTAAGTACCTTGCTCAGGAGTGCTACAGCAGGAGGTGGGATGTGAATTTGAAGGCAAATGCTCTAGCTACTATACTACCTATTGCTCCTTATTTACTTATCCTCTAAATAAAGCATTCCTCTAAGGATAAAACACCACATTCACTAACCACAACACTGTGCACCAGCTATTTATGAGGTCAGGCTCAGGCTTATTGTGTGCAATGCTATTTTTAATTTTCCATTTTTTTTTCTGACTCCATTTACATGTGAGAGGAAATTTTGTAGTGGGCATTTTGGGGGTTGGGATTTGAGGTGTCGGACACTGTGGTCATTGTGAGTTGTGCTGTGGCACTTCGGTCAGAAAGGAGGAGGTGGAGGTGAATGGCTCCCGAGCCCCAGCTGGTCAGCAAGGCCCACACCAAAAGAGGGACTAAGAATGTCCTGACAAACAGAACCCCTGACATGAAAGTGCTGGTGCGAGAGCTGAAAATTCTGTTCCCCTAGGGGAGGTGGATTAGAGGGAAAGAATGCAAGTGTAGCAAGACACTTGCAATAAAATGTGTTTGTGCAGACCTGAATTGAGGAAGCGTAAAAGTTAATGGGTACAAAGGAAATTAGGGGTCACACACGTTGGTCAATACCCAAGTTATGCAGCAGAATACAGGAACTGACCATATATGGAAACTGGTGATGTACCTGTAAACCTATAAAATTGTACTGAATCCTATGTTCCGGGTGACTCTGCAGGAGACTCACCCATGCGCATGAACTAATAAGAATCTCAGCAGACTCGGTTACTTGTGGTTCGGTTGATCGTTTCTTTCTTCCCCAGATGGCACCAAGTAACACACAAACAGTGTATTGCATCTGGTTCTTTATTTTCCCCTCAAAAGAAATGCACAGATTAGCAAAGCTACTACATACAATGGCCATACAATAGCATTTTTTCATTTTTGACTCAAGGTGTTCAATCGTTTCTGAAATGTGATTTATTAGCATTTATCTTAATTGTATTGTGTACATTTGCAGTTGGGTTGCTGCAGCTGGAGAGAAAAAAAAAATCAATGTAACAGAATTTACACACTTTTCATCCTTACTTTTTCTTTAAAACAAAAGCCACAAAACTAACCTAAATACGTCTGCTTGTCGCTAATCCAGAACTACAGCACTAACATACTAGAAAGAACAGAAATGGTTTTGCATAGCTTTGTCATGTTGGTAAGGCACTTTGATACTTGATAGGCATTTCAAAGCATGTTCAACCTTTTAGTTCATCGGTTTGTTTAAACTGTATTTTTCATCTCAGCAAGCAGACTGATAAATTTTCTTCTTTTGTACATCTAATCACACAAACTGTTGGTTTAAGTCTCGTTTTCGACATTCCGTGAATACCGGGGGTACAATTCTTGTACCTTCAGTAATGCATATTAGGGCAGAGATTGACACCTCGTTCCATAACCCCACACAACCCAGTGTTTTCTTGAAAAAGACAAAAAATTTGTGCAATGGCTTGGGGTTATGCAGAAGAAAGGCAACACGTTGTCAAACGAACCGGCTGTTCCAAAAAAGAACAGAAAAACAAATGCCTGGGTAGGTCGTAACTTGCTTTTTCTCGTACATTGGCACGTGGCACCGTACTTTAGACAAGAGGAAAATACTTTATGCTGATGTGAAATGCTTCCATAATACAAAAGATAGCGTGACGTTTGTGTCTAGTCTCTTTAAAGATGGAGGCAAATGGTCTCTTTTGTACATTTCAAAATATTCTGAATGAATCTGCAGTGCATTGGCAGAACTGACTGTAAGATCTCCCTATCATCATCATCATCATCATCATCATCGTCATCATCATCATGGGTCAGTGCTTGGTCATCTGAGGGGCACGGAGGGGTGATGCAGTGCCCACTTTACCCTAGCTGGTCCTCATACTGCTTGCGGAAACAGTCTCCTGCAGGGAAGAAATCCCAGCATCTCTCTTGGTACATCTTCCACACGTACGACTCCTGCAGGGAGCAAAAAGATGAGAGATCGACATAAAGGACGACACACTGCTGCAGTGTCTGTAAAAGGCAAAACCAGATGACAGCTGTGCTCCTGCTGTGTCCATGCATATTCTTTGAGATATTGTTAATTCAGAAGTGTTACGCTGTATGTGGCAAATGGTTAAAACCTGCTGTGCTCATAACCCTCAGAATTGTTTTTTTTGTGGCAAAGGTAATCTGATAATAGTTTGGCAGCGGTACTGCTGCCGATTCACGATGGACAATTTTCTGGACACGCCAGTCTCGCGGGGAGAAAAAGGAGACTGAAAATATCCCTGCAGGTAAGTGGCTGCTGAAAAGGTGGAAATGAAGTAGACAGAGGGCAGAATCCTGCGACGTGATTGGAAGTCAATGTTCCTGTTGTTTTTCCATTATTTATTTAAAGTACTCTTTTGCCGTTTAACAGCTGAAGGCAGCATTCTGATCTACTGTTGGTACAATGACTCACTTCCACTTATTTTGCTGAGTTAAGGGCTGCTGCGCACCACCTAAACTGGTTCTAATTTTAAAACTCATTACTTAAACATACTTCACAGAAGAACATTACTGAAGGGAATAATTCAAAACTGCACTTCCTGCCGGGGGTTTGTGTGTCCATCATCTGGTGGCGGATGCATGTGGGGTGTAGCGGGGGACAGGCAGGAGAAGAGCAGGCGATGCCCACCTGACCCGTGTGCTCTGTCTCATCCTTGTTGATAAGGTACATCAGGAAGAACCTGTCGGTGCAGCAGAAAGGTCAGATAAACCACGACATCAACCAAGAGTCATTCACACTTTCAATCATTTAACAGTAACGTGTGGTATCTCCCAGAAAACGACCTTTGAGATGAGATGCGTTACAACTGCCAAGAGACTTATCAGTTAACCTACGGCAGCTTTCATTGATCTCTCACGCAGAAGATGATCTACAGATGCTCCTGTTAATCAATAGGCTCAGCGTATGTTGGGAAGGGACTAAACTCGATCAGACTGCAGTTGTCAAGACAGCTGGGGGCGAAAATGAAACGTTCCTTTCAAGCTATTGTCTTCCTACAGTGGGCGTTTAATAGCCTCTCAGAGCGATGAGGCTATTTCAAATTTTATTTTCCTCTCTGTTGCAATAGCAATGGATTTGTTTTTGCTAATGGCATGTCATTGCCTGGGATTCCTTTGACAGGAAGCACTGCAGTCCTGTCGCAAAAGCAGTGGTGGGATGAGAGAACAATGCGGCTTCCGTTCACCAAAAAGCCCCGCAAAAGATTTGACCCCTGGCGACCTGTCAGCACGATAACAGCAGCGTGACTCTGTTGTACAAACAATGCACACTAACCGGTGCACGGTTGCTTACTGCAGTTGTCTCTCCTTTAGAACAGTCGAGCGTTTCTAGTATGACAAGATCCACAACCCTAAAATTTATGCCATGTTAACACCCAAGCTTACCTATTGCATTTTATGTACATTTTAAAAATGCCCAAGCTACTTTGCAGCATTTCTGACTGTTCGTTGGCCAGAAGGGCGGCTGCTTTTCTACTGTATCGCTGGTAAGTTTGTCACCACCGTCAACACTCATTCAAATGGGACTCGACTGCATGTGCTTGGACTTCGTCCCAAACAAATATTACCAACTCCGTAGGCAAATAACCCAGATAAGCAATGCAAAACTGCACCAGTGGAATGAGGCACATGGCTGATGGCTGTTTATTTATGTTTTTGTTTCCCTCGCTTTCATTCATGTCCAGAACGACACATTTATGGGAAACTATTTATCTGGGTCAATAATTTCTCAGAGGTGCAGCGAAAATGTGTCACCAGGAAAAGTCCTGTCTACTGTGTCTTGTGCAAATAGTGAGTTATCAATGGCGCACAACGTAAAGACTAATCTGTTTCTTCACCCCACATTCGTAAACCCATGGACCTATATAAACCACAAATAATGGCCATCTGAGTATGTTATGTTCTCAGTGTTAGCAAGACGGAGACACTCACAGGTAGTTGGCCAGGTTGTGCTCCTGTAAGGTATGCGTCTCGAAGCCATGTGGCGTTGTGTCAAAGTAGTCATTTCCAATCCCACATATGAAGCATTTGGTCTGGGATTTGTTAAAAAAGCATAACAAAACTTGTATGAATAATATAAATGTGAAATGAATCCTCTTGCGTGGGAAAGTAAACATATTCAAACATAACTTGGTAACAATTCATTTCTGAGTATTTCAATTTGTGACACTTTAATGGATGTTATAGTGAGGCTGCTTTTTGAAAGCTGGTTGCACATCTCCACACTCACCTCCATGTCTTCCTTCACTTGTTCCTGCTGGTCTCTCAGTTCTCCAAATGCATCAATGATCAAACCTGTTTCACCAAACAACCCGCCATTTTAAAGTGTGACAGAGCCATTTTGAAATTGAGATCAAAGCAGGCATTACATTTTGCTGACATATGTACGTTGCATGGTCACCCATGTGTGTCATTTTGATTGTAATTTTCAAGGGGGGGGGGGTGACACACAGCTTGTCTCTGAGTATGAGTTACTCTTCTAGGGCCCTAGGTACAGCCACAGTAACACTGACTTTCTAACCTCCAGGTCCCCAACTCAATTTTTTGCCCCGTGTCACTGATACATACCCTGGATGATGGCCAGCAGGATGACGATGACAAAGAAGAAGAAGGTTATGTCAAAGAGGATGCGGTAGAGCTCATATGGGTCACCTGCAGGATCCTCTATCTCGTCTCCGATACCACCGCCAGCCCTCACACCCACATACATGTGGAAAAGGTAACACTGGTGGAAAAGGAGAGGTGTGTTTGGGGGGGGTCAGTGAGGTGATCTCAAGGAAGATAAAAAGATGGGAAGTTGACAGGGGCATCACTTTAAAGAGGTTCAAGCTTATTTATGCAATTATTCTTTTGTTTTTTTTTTTCAAAGGCATGTAAGACTTACAGTCATCATGTCATCACACTTCATGTCGGGCTCATCTTCATCCTCGCTCTTATTGTAGAACTTGCGGAAGAAATTGAAGGCCACTACAGTGTAGAGGTACACCACCACAGCCAGAAGCCCCACAGTCAAAACCAGCTGTGTGGGGGGGAAAGGGGGAATAGTGGTTCGTACCCAAACTTAACGTTAGATAAATAACGCAACTGTCTTGATGACAAGCTGTATTTACCTGTTTACCGTTGTGGGTGACAGAGGACAAAATGGTCCTCAGAGTCTTGAAGCCCATGGCAATGTCGAGCAAGTGAGCAGCAAAGAAGAAGTTGTTGTAGTGTCCCAGGATGGACATGGTGGTGTACCAGACCAAGTACAGGAAAGGCTGTAACAAGAGTTATAATTCAATGCATAAAAGCAACCGTGTCACAGTTGCTCATGTATAAAAACCACACGAAAAGTACTCACATTGTCTGTGAACACCACACCCAGCTTCCAGATCTGATATTTTGTGTCAATGGAGCTCAACCTAACCCAGAAAAAAAAACATATCACTGCTGGTCATTTTTATAGTTTCTTCAACTTCCCATAGCTGTTAATATTTCTTATGTAAATTCAGTAATGATTTGATTTCAAATTGGTGTGGTATTTGACTATGAGGTTTGTGTGGTTTTTTTAGGCGTTCTTTGCAAGGTCTGCAGCACTTGTCTACGATTCTGTCTCACCAAGACACTAAAGATGCCTCCTTCACCACTGTTTCCTCAGTTGGGTTGAAGTCCAAGGCGCTCTTGTCCAGACCCAACAACTCAGCAATCCGCTCAGCGCCATAAAGGTCACCATATTTATTGATCACCTGCAAAACAATGTGTGTATTATTGCTGGTGGTGGGGCATAAATTTCCAGGAATTCTTATTTCCATTACGTAAAAACAGTGCAAAACTTCAGAAGGAACAAGTGAGAGGTTTTTACTTGAAATAATACATTTTAACATAATTCTCTAATAAACTTATAGCTTATACAACTAGTGCCTTACAAGAAAAAATCACTATAACAGCTTATGTAAATGTATACCTCTTGCTTAAAGGGATTAATTCATTCAGCAAAAGCATTCTATTAGGTTAATTTCCATACTAATTCTTATAGACAAAATACTAAAATTAATTAAAAATCCAATAATATTAAAAGTTATTTTGTGCATGACAATGATGAAAAACCAACACATTTAAAAATACTGTTAGTATAATTATAGTCATTTATTCCATAATTATAATTACTTTAGATATATATCATTTACAAATAATACATAAAAATAATATATTATTTACTGTAATAAAACTATATAATTATAATATATAGTTTTATCAGTCATTCTATTCATGTCTTTCAATAATCATATGTCCAGTGAAGGGTTATGGGAGTTCAAAGCATAGCACAGAAGCACGGGGTACGACACATGGTGCATAGTACACAGTGCACTAAGCTGATATCTTTTCTTAAATAGGCTCATGAATTTTTTAATATGAAAATTCATGAGCCTATTTAAGAAAAGATATTTCCCAAAATCTCTGCGTTTGTTAATCTGTACCACATGTGGACATTAAGTTGGCAATTCGGTATCTGAACTCTCCATATCCAAATTTTCGCTACAACAGCTCTTGAAAATGAATACCTGTATATCAGGATCCGAATGGAAACTATTCTGATGACAAATTTTTATCAGAAGCTTATCCACAATAAAAAAAATCCAAACATGAATAAAAATAAAATAAAATTTTAAAAATCTACAAATAAATACCATGAAGTGTGTTATAATAAATGCTTCATGTTTTGTAATAAACTCTACTGTGTACTGTTTCATTCTTTTAAATAAACCTGTCTATTTAAATGCTGGTTGGTGTGTCAAACAAAGAGACAGATGCGGCAGGTTACTTTGACACACGTCTTTGTTCCCTTTATTCATCATCTCATATCACTGAACTCCCGCTGTGAACTCTGCTCACGCACCTTTTCGTCTCTCCTACGGAACACGTTTAATGACACTGTACCACACGTTATAAACCTGCACATTAATGACATTAAGTGTTTTCTAATGAGGTAACTAACTAGTGTTTACAGTGTTTATCATGATGAAGTCATATTGATAGTTATATGGGTGTTTTCTGATGGGCTGGCCCCACATTATTTATTTATTCTTTCCTCATTTAAAATAATCAGAAATAGTCACTTGATATCCGAAGAATCTGATATCTGATGCATTTTCCAGGGTGTATCTTGCCTTGCACCCTATGCATTCTGGGTAGACCCAAGCCAGCCTGATCCTCCACTGAGTAAGAGGTTTATTGATAATAGAAAAATGATGAAAAGATAACGTAAAAATAATTCTGACCTAAATTTAATAAAATATGTTGTTGTCAGTATCATGAACAAAAATACCCTTTACTTTGGATTCAATGGGATTCACCTAAAAGTGGGATATCATGGTGCAAATAAATGCTGTTATGTGCCAGATATTTTTACTTTGTACAGTTCAGAGTAACTCAAGCCTTTGAGAAGGAGTGAAGTGTGAATAATAGCAACAAATATACAAAGATTTTCACAGTTTTACTTACTTTACGCTTGACGAATTTGTCCCAGTAGTTATTGGGGAAAGATCTGTGAAAAAAGAGAACCCAGCATGGGAAACTTCACCTGATTTTAATGAATGAGTAACAGGTCAGCTGAATTGAAAAAAGGGACAAAATCCTAATGAACAAATTAAATTTACCCTGGTAGCAATGGGTGGAAAACTTTTTTTTTGTCATTGTGCCACCTCTCTCTCTCTCTCACACACACACACACACACACACACACACACACAGACCCAAGAATGTGCCATCTCTTTTAATAGGACATACGGGGTGTTGATAACCAGTCGATCCCACTGGCCCTTGATGTCATCATCTGACGGCTGCTCAGTGATGTATAGGCCATCGAACTCCAACTTCCTGGCTATCTCCTTCTCACGCTTGAACACCACCAGAGGCACCTGGGAGGGAAGTGATATTCAGCGGTGCATTACAGCTACTGATGCTGTAGTGTTGATCTTGTAAACAAATGTATCAGATGTGTATTTTACAGGTGGCATATCACCACCAAATAAGTGCTATTCTCTGCTTCTTTGTATTTTGGAGTTTTTTCTTTTCTTCTTTACCCGATTGTTTATCAAAATATTTAACTATATCTGTGTTGTACCATTCTCTTCTAACATTCCTTGTACCTTTTTTCAGCATTCTGTGTCACCCTGATGAGAAGAGTGTACTAAAAAATTTAACAACTGAAATAAACTGAATTGAATTGAACTGAACTGAATTTAAGTTACTTGGTCTAACTTAATCTAACACGGTGAGCTGAGCAGGGTACATTACCTTTAAGTAATAGTATCCAACCACGCAGAGGAAAGAGATAATTGTGTGTATCACAGCCAGGAAGCGTAGAGTAGGCGCCATATACCCTGTGCTCTCCTGCAGGACAAAGTACTCCATACCACCTTCATCTTCATCTTCATCATCACCATTCCAGGGGTCCGAGTCCTCTTCATCAGAGTCGTCACCAGTCACCTGAACACAGCACCCTGGTCTTTATCAGTGCTAGATAAGACATTACAATGGCACAAGCTAAGATAACAAAAGTCCATATAGCTGATCTACAATCCATGTTAAAAAGACAAACTCAAGAGACACAACATTAATGTTGCCCAACTTTTTTGGGTTGTGCCATGAAGGCTTGGAGCACGTTTTCTGACGTGTAGCAATACAATTAAATCAGTCTTAACACTTGTTGAACATTACCTTGTAGAACAGTAGAATGAAATTTATGGCAAAGGCAACAAACAGAGCCAGTAAACGAAGGTTGTAGAAATTCCTGGCCAGGTAGTTCTGGTTAAAAAAAAAAAGCAATGAATATCTTCTCAAACTCTCCCAAATTATTTATTGCAATAGGTTAGCTGTCAAAAAAGATGTAGCAAAGACAAAGGCAGGTAGATGGTGCTCAGTATACCATGAAATATCAGTGAGACAAACTGATGTGTTCTGCTATTAAGTTTTGGCTCACAAGTATTTTGGCCTGGTAGACATCCAGTCCAGAGAAGAAGCTGGCCATGAAGGCCTCAGGCTTGTCCTTCCTTTGACCATGTCTTTTCTTTGGGACCTTCTTCTCTTCCTCCACAGGGGACTCAGATGACCCTTCCTCTTTGGCTTTGTCTTTTTTCTCACCATCCTCTATACTGGAATGGTGAAATGGCCCACAGCCACAAGGTTAGAAGGGAGCAGGAAATGAGGAAATAGCCAGACTGTGTGAACTGGACACTCACTCGGCTTTTTCTGGCTCTGCCTTCTGATCCATCTCAGCAACCTCTTTGCCTGCAGCTTCCTTCTGTAGCATAGACATTGTATGAGGTTAAGTGAAAAGCAGTGTCACATTTAAGTCAATACTTAAGCCCAAGTAGAATTCAGATCACATGCCTAAATGTCTGAGATCACTGGGTGCCAAATTTGGAACTACATGTGGAACACATCCAAGACATGGAAGCTATCTCAGTTATTTCAGCATTTCTTCACACACTGACACTAGTGTTTTAGGTTATTTACCACATATAATATTTTTTTATTTTCAAGGTTATCAAAGGAACCAAATAGAAGGACCATTATTTAGGACACTTCACATTTATTGTAAGCTAATAAAATTTTAAAGAAACTTGAATTAATGCCATAAAAAACATTTTTTGAATAATGTGTTTGACTCATCTTGATTTGTATCATTCAATGACCACTTCTCTCAAACTGGTTAACTACTACAAGGGTTAGCTGGACAAAAACTAACATACCACGTGGACTGCTGAGAAATGTGCGTCACATTCTTAAAAGTTATACTATAATATATGCAGGAGTTTAGGAAAAGAATGTTCACCAGTTTAGTCCCTTGAGATCCCCACTGAACTTAATATTGCTTTGTCAAACAATATAATAATCTCATTAGCAATAAGCAAATGGCTAAATACCTGAGCTTTTTTCTGGCGCACAGCACTTGCTATTGAGGGGGCATCAGACCCGACAATTTCCGAGACATCACCTAACCCAGGCTCTGATCCATGCTTGCCTCCTTCCTTCTTGGGTTGGATGTTCAATAATTCTGTCATAAGGTCTGCCTCCACCTTGTCTCCTTTAACCATCTGTACAAGGTCAACTGCAGAAGATGAGTCACTAGCCTCCATCTTTTCTGCTTCAAGGACATCTCCATGGATGCCAAACTGGGTGGGGTCAGGCATGTTGCCCAAGATGTCCGTCACCTTCATGTTCTTAGCCCCCTCTACTAAGCCACCACCAAACATGAAGGTCCATAAAATGTGGAAGAAGCCCCAAATCAAGTTGTATATAAAACGGAAAATGCCAGTGAAGATCATCCAGAAGAAAGAAAAGAACCCTGTGATCATCTCCTTGATGCTCATCTTCCTGAATTTCTTGTATTGCTTTCGCATGCTCTTGAAAGTAAGCATACGACGGAAACTGGAGAGGTTCTTTTTCATGGAGTCACAGGCAACAGAGAAGGCCGAGGATGATTCGAGCGGATGCTCTTCATCCTCCTCTTCTAATTCTTCAAGAAGACTGTGCAAATCTTCTTCATTATCCTCTGGTCTCTCCACTGCATCTGGTTCTGAGATCTGGGATGCCAACTGCATCTCAAAAATAGTGTCTTCACAGAAGTTGACAAAGAGCTCCATCTTTTCACTCTCTCCACCCTCATTGACCACATCAAAGATGAACTGTCGCTTGGACTCTTTGACCTGCGGTTTCTCCCATTGGGTCCTGCTAGATTCAC
The DNA here is from genome assembly GCA_900497675.1 of Arapaima gigas. Classification (NCBI taxonomy): domain Eukaryota; kingdom Metazoa; phylum Chordata; class Actinopteri; order Osteoglossiformes; family Osteoglossidae; genus Arapaima; species Arapaima gigas. The sequence goes on along the minus strand of UFQX01001237.1, from coordinate 25,283 downwards.
TAATCTCAAAGTAAACCCTCTCAATTCTTTTGGCACCTCCCATAATCTCAATGCGGCCCAGGTACGGCTCAAAGTAGCTGAGAACACTCTCAGCCAGGTCCAGGAAGGTACTGAGGCGAGAGTCATGGGGCATATGTTCTGCCAAGTTTGTTAGGAGAACAGCCACATTGAAGCCAATGTCCTTTGCGGGCTCATGGAAACGTTCTACAAACTCTTCATAGTTGAACATGTCATTTTCATCTGCTTCCACACACGACAGGAGAAACTCGATCTCTGACTGTGAGTATTGCTTTTGGTTCTCCATGGACTTCTGGAACTCCTTCTTGGAAATGACCCCTTTGCTGTCAGGGTCATATTCTTTGAAGCTGTCAGAGGTAGTTAAGTCCTTCAGCTTGAGAAACATGTCGAAAAACTTCAGAATCATCTCCATGTTGCTTGAGGACTCTACCAGGGTATCCACCATTTGCTTACCAATAGTTCCATTCACGACGTTTCCTGCGTAACAGCAACATAGTTTATACACGCACAATAACACCAAACAAGTACATTCACTTCATCCCTGCATCTCAAACACAATTATACACTACCTGCTCATGAGAAGGTTCAGGACCAGTAACATCTGTGAATAAACTTGTTGTCTACTAGTTTTTGTCACAAAACATGAAATGAGTTGAAATGTCTTTACAGTACTTCTGCAGCAACTCGCATACTCCCATGTAATACTTTCCTCTCACTCTTCTGCTAAGTTTATCCTATACAAGTATTGATCAAGTCACCTAGGTACCCTCACACTTTTGACTAGTACTGTAGCTCTTAAAAATCCTAGACAATTTAATTCTGTAACTGATGAGCTTGGACTGGTGTTCAAAAGTCCTCCCTGGCATCTGTAAGCTGAAACTGCAACCTTAACAACCTTTTTTCCATTTTCATATTATTCATGTGTCATAGAGGAGTTAGGCTAACCTTCCAGCAAGGAGAGCATCATGACAATCATATCCTTCTGCAAATCAAGCAGCTCTTTCAGCAGCTCAATCTGGCTTGAGTCCTAAAGTAAGACAAAATACACCTTGTTGTCACAACTTACAGTTCATATTCATGTTTTTCATTTACTGAAGGCAGTATACTAGTATGCAATGCAAGTGGAGGTGTGAAAATAATGGACTGTTTTCATCTGATCTGCACAGTGCCATTCATCAGTACACACTAACGTGAATCTGTTAAGAAGAACAGGTGGCTTGGAGGCCTTGACTCAGTTTGGACTGACTGGTAGCTCAGCTCCCAGTGAGATACTAAAATCTGGGCCAGGAGTCTTTATAAGCCAAGTCAAGCTTACCCACAGATTGTACTGTTGCGCAGCTCCATCCAATCTGTGAAGTCTGCCTTAAACTCTACTGACATTTATGCTGAATGAAACTTTGATTATTTCAATTTAAATACTAAATACTAGGGCCTAGACGTAAGGCAAAAAAGGGCATTTTAGGGTACAGTACCTTTAATAAGCTTACAGACTAACATTAGTGATCATTTTTTTATCATGTGTTTAAATAAAGGGGGACCTTTAGTAGAGTTTCTCCTACTACATGGTCAAGCCATCCAAACAAATGCCTCTCACTCACTCACTTTCATTAACCTATCATCCCTCACAAGGTCACAGCGGTGCAGAGCCTATTCCACAATCACTGGTCACTAGGTTAAGAGGAGTACACCCTTGAATGGGATCCCAGTCCACTGCAGGGTAGTCACATGCTGACATTTACACACTATGGGCAATTTAGTATTACCAGTCTTGCTTGGAACACATCCTTGGACCATGGATGGAAATTAGAACACCCAGAAGAACCACAACAAGCAAGAAGAGAACATACAAACTCCACAAAAACTGAGTATGATTCAAACCTGCCCCTGAACAGCCCAAGCACTGTGAGGCAGAAATACCACCTGCTATACCACTATCACAAAACTAACACCAGTTCCTCTAATAAATATTTTTCCTGTTTTAATATTAAAATGACTATTTAACTGTATTTCAAAGGCAGATACTGTGTTTTTGGAAAAAAAGTCAGTAGAATATACATCAGTGAACATTTGAAAGTTTCAGCTAACTGTAATAATAAATAAAAGATATTATGTTAGGATTGATTTTACTAGAGTGGAAACAATTCAGCAATACACAGGAAGGTACAGGTTCAGGAGCAGTACCTGTGACAGCTTCATCTGCATGTTGGCGAAAACGTGGAGGAAGCCCACTACAGCATCCCACAACCTGCTGTGGGCCAAACTCTGTTGGTTACCAATGCAGGGACCCTAGATGGAGACACAATGGTCAGACGAGGCTGAGCAAAGCCTTCTGAACAAAATTTTGATAAAGAGCTTATCTCAAATTGAATAATACTAGCAGTTAATGGGAGCATCATCCCCACAATGCAGCAGGTGTTAAGGTCTCCCTCACTCAACCACTTGGTGCAGTTTTCAAAAGTGGACTCAACTTATCACACCAGACCAGATGAGGAAAACTGGACAAATGAAATCCCACACCGATTAGCAATAAGTGGCATTAATCACAGACAAGATAATTGAAAACCAAATAAATGGAGACAAAATGAGGGCGATGAGTGTACAGTATTGTCAGTTAGGCCATTTGAAGTAATGATGGGGTGAATGAACGAATCAGCAACATCATTTGATGGAGTTTGAAAAAGGAATAGGTACCTGAATGTACTCAGTCAGCGAGTTAAAGATTTGCTTGGCTACAGCAAGAGCTTTAGAGAAGTTACGCTGGCCAGCTTCATCCATCACTTCCTTTCCAGAGTAGTACCAGTAGAAATCACTGATGGACTCCTTGGGGGACAGGTAAACAATGGGGAGTTTTGATGTTCATGATGCCATTCTTACCAAAAATGCTGTTTCTGACGCATGCATTTTACCTGCAGCCGGAGCAGATAATCCACAGTGCTAATGATGATATTCACAGTTGTAGTATTTCCTGTCTGTGTACGCAGGAAGTTCTGAAAGTCTGGAATTAAAAAGATTGCAAAACACAAGACAATATTGGCTTTAAATTAAAACTAAAATAAGGTGTGACTGCATAGTATTGCATGAGCAAGTTTTAAAGTTGAAGCCCCAACAATTATGACAAAAGATGAGCACCAACATCCCTGAACAGGTGGAAAGTATTGAGGCACAATAAATAAACTCGAACTCAATCTGCTAAGAATTTAAGTCATGGAACAACTCACAGATTTGACAGCACAGCTCTGATCTTTCAGTTAAATTCTATTTAAGTGGCACACAGGCAAAAAAAAAAAATCTATTTCAAAAAATAATATTTTTGGAACTAGCACATACCGTTGTTGTGACCTTCACAGAGTAGCTGCAAGAACCTAAAGAGATCCTTTGTGAACTCATCATTTTGCAGCACCTTGGAACCTTTGGAGACAGAAGTTTTTTCTTATCAAAACTGCAAAGAGCCCAATAGCTTGTATATCTACGGCAATCTTGCACAGCCAGGTTATTCTAGCATACCTTTCATATCCAGATTATGCACTCTAAGCATATGCACTTTGTGTGGTAAAGCTTATTACTACCTCTGAGGATTAGGCTGCTAAAATGTTATTGAAAGGACAATAGGAAGGAACAACTGCATTGCAGGGGTTTATTGTTTTTGATGCAGACAAAACCAGAGAGGTGTAGTACTATTATTAATGTATCACTGTTATTAGTTAGGACATTTCTGGTTAGTATTGTTAACATAATTAAAAAAAAGAATAGGTCCCACACAAATGACAAGCACTAGTTTAGTATAAATGGTAAGTCAGTCAGTTTGGGTTTTTGTCTAAGGGTCTACATGTACTATTCTTATCAGCATGCATGTTTTCCTGCAGATCACAGCAGGGTTGACACATCCAAGACAGGGAGGAAAAGGGGAGGGGGATACGGAAGCCGTAATGCCAGCATTCGGGACGTCAGCATTGCGAAACAAGTAGAATCTAAACCATGTATTTACCCTGCTCACTCACGTTGACTGCGACCGATGAGTAAAAAATGACAAAGGAGAAACAAACAAACAAAAAAAGCAGACATAAGCAAGGGAGAATACACTGAATTTCAGTAAGTAAGAGAGAAAAAACTTGACATCACTTTCTGGTACAGAGACACCAACATGCAGCTAAAGAGTCTCAAGTACAAGTTCTGCACAAGTTCAGCAGGTGTTTGGCTGCGGGTGGGATACAGGGCAGGACTTGAGTCACCATCACTTATGCCTGGTTAGATGAGGTGGAAAAAATGATGCGGTGGATGCACAATAACACAATCAGTTATGCCAGTAGAGATGTGACACATCCCAATGAAAACATTTCATTGAACAGTGTACTGATGGAAAGATGTGCTTGACTGGTGGTCAATCACATGTGGTGGTGAGATACACAAAGGTCCTGTCGGCAAGGAGACATGGACACAGCAACATGAATGGCATGGAGATGAGCTTTCTGTTTGAAAAAGAAAAGGCGGGATGCTTTCAAATAACACGGCACCCTATGGCTGCACCACCACCGCTGCCCCTCTGCCGTACGGTGCAGCGGGACTCGGCTCTGGCAGAGCGTGTGCAGGGGAACATGCACGCCATTCGGCCAATCTGGCAAGGGGAACATCTGGCCACTGATCCTGAGCAGAGCGCCATAAAGCGCCGCTATTGTTTCCACTGCAGCAAAATACTGCACTTGCAATCCTAAGTGACACAGTCCAAAGGCACTGAACAGAGTTGTGAAGACTGGAATTAAAAACAATCTCGGGCCACCCACTGGCACTGGTGACCAACACAAATTTCATTCTGATGACCAGTCTGTTGAGCTGACAACCTGATTAAGTTATTTTCTGTTAAACGGTGTCTTGTGTGCAGATGCTGATCTCCTGGATGTTGCAGTTATTTTATTAAAACAGTCTTGTGTGCAGTTACCTTATTTGAATTCTGCTTGATTCAGACCCACGCTACATCTAAAAAGCAGCTCATCAAAAAACAAAAATAATCAATAGGCCCTTTGTGGTAAAGCATATCATAAATGCATTACTATTTTTATGTTTGTCAGAGCTGTGATTTAAACATACTGTTGTTTCAGTGCTTTACTGGTTAGTGTCAGAAACTAAACATAGTGATGTGTTCAGCTCAATCTGAATTCACTTGACCCTGCAGACAAGACAACTGGACAACAAAATGTTAATGGGAGGACACACACCACTGGCTGGACCACAGGCAGTAAGGGAGTGCCACAGAGACAAAAAAATGCTTTGGACAAATAATACAGTTTTACATTTTTTCTTGCCATTCAGACAATAAAGATGTCAGGTTCTGCTGCTTTAAAACAGTACCTTGAAGATAGAGCTGCTAAGCTTGTCAGTCATTCAATATATATGACCACCTGCCATTTAGGCTTCAGCTTCCAGTAAGGAAGGAGTACAAGGCATCATGTTTAAGCATTGGCTAAAGCAGTCAATTCAGTACCAGTATTTCTATTTGATAGTCATAATCCTTTCTTCTTTCAGTACAATGGCTCCTCAACTTATGAACATGCTTGGGACCAGGAGTCCATTCTTAACTCATTTCAATTATAATTAGACCTTAGTAAAAGCTTAATGTTTCATACAGTATATTTGAGTTGGGTTCTGTAAAAATGTCAAACATTTATTTAAAAGGAAAATACTAAATGTTTATTTCAATGTTTTATTAGCTTTTTGCTACATTAAAATGAAAACAAATTTAATCTGACTGAAAATATAAATATATTGTTTCCAAAAAGTCATATTCAATGGTGATGGTTAACTGATTGAATTATTTAACATGTGCAGTGTTTGTCATCTTGCTATTGATCAGCAGTGCTCACAAACATGGACAAAGACAAGAGATGTAAACACTGTGGAACTGAGTTGAATCTGGTCTCCCACTCCTATTCCATTTAGGTGCCCTTTACAGTCATCTATGTGACAGGTGAATAAACACAGGTTGTACTTGAACCACTACAGAATATAGACAAGTGCAGAAAATGCAATCAAAAATAAATAAACTGGACAATGTTTGTACTGACGAAAATTCATAACAACCATTCGTTAGACAAGGAGCCAATGTACTGCAATTTGACATCACTGCAATAAAATAGTCTGCATGACAATATACATGCAAAGCAAATAGTGACAAGTTCCTTTTTGAACTCTACTTATTTTTAAATTTACTTATGTGCCGGAACAGTAAAAACTCTCAAGCCTCATTTAAGAACTACAAATATGATTATTAAGGTCTAACTGGGCACACAGTGTTTAGCAGGGCAGACTGAAATAGATCAGATTTCCCCCCAGGGCGATCCCCTTCACTTACTTGAACCTTCTTCAGTCACCATTCCAAGACCTTCTGCTTTGTTCTGTCTTTCAAATGCATTCAAGTCCAAGACACTGGAAGCAGATTAAATGCACAGCTCTATACATAAGATCTTGTTTTGACATAGATAAAAAGAACTGTCTGTCCATTGACCTGGCAGGCATGGAGTTCATCTATATTTGTCTAGTTTTACTCTACTGCCATCCTGTGGCCCACTGACCCACATGAAGAGCTGTGGCTACCTGCAGGACTGCATTAGTCCAGATAAGCTCTTGAAAAAGCCAGCATCTCTCTTTTCCTTCAGGTAATCCAGCATTTTCTGAAAACAAAAAATGCATTCATCTCCACTGTACATTTACAGTCAAAAAACAAGTAAAAACTGCTTAAAATAAACATGTTATTTTATTAAAATTATTATAGAAATAGATACTTCGAATAAAACTGAATGTTAAAGCAATTAAAATAGGCTGGGCAAACACAAGCCAAGCTGTAGTTAACATTGATTTCAGACTGTAGACTACGGAGAAGCTCAGGTGTGGAGGCAGAGTACCTGCTGGACAATCACATTGCCCCCATTGAGAATGGAGATGCCCAGCTTCAGTGTGTAGGTCACCATGGGACCCAGCCGGCCTATAAAGGTAAAGGGAAACACTCATTTTAGTTTTGCGTGTGTGTGTGTGTGTGCGTGCGTGCGTGCATGTGGAAATTCAGAGAGTGTCTTCACCTTTGCTGGCACTGATCATCTGTAGGACCATCTCAGCTGCCCCTCGGTCATGCAACCTGGCTTGTTGGTATAGTGTCTTCTGTTTTTCCATTTCTTTCTCCTACAGGTCACCGCACGCACACACACACACACACACACACACACACACACACACACACACACACACACACACACACACACACTGCTGTTAGTGTAGGGTGACTAAACCCGTTCTCCAACACCATGACTACAAAAACTGCAAATAACATAGGATGCTGCAGCAGGGAAAACTTACTTCAAAGGTCTTTTCCCTCTCTGCACTCTCTTCCTCATCCTCACCTTCTGCACAGCTCTGCAGAACACATATGGCAGTATAAATGCAGTAGTAGCTTACTGTATTCCTGTCTGGTGTATACAATGTTGTGGGAAAGCTTTAATAGATCTCAGTGTTCGGAGTGGGCTGGTGCTCAACAGAACGTCTGCATTTTGCTCTTTGTATAACTGGGACTTTTCCTTGCATATTGGCACTTCCCATAAGGTCCTGCTGCTCTTTTCTGCCTCCAGTCAACCACATCCTCAGCCTGAGCTGCTCTCCCAGCAAAACACTGCTGTAGTACATGGCCATTATTCCTAACGGCCCTCATAGCTACATTTCATTACTCAGGGTGCACTAAGTTACTGTACAAGTCTGCTTGTGCACTGCTTTCCTACCTTTCATTTAAAATTTGTGCCCCATTTATAAAATTAATATATACAGTCAAGCCTGGAATTATGAGCACTCAATCTACAAAAACTCACTATGGCAGTTTCACTTACTGGCACAATTTTGATTTTCAGTGGTTTCCACCTGCAATAAACAACTGACTCATATTTTAAATATGAACCACAGGCCCTTAGCCAAATGCACCAAAAGCAAAAAAACATACTGTGGGTGGGCAACTAAATATTAAAAATACACAAAAGCAGTAACTCACAAAAATTACTAGACTATAATTAACACAGCAGAGTTAAACCACAATATACACCAAAATGCTTATTAAACATAACTAAAGCAACTGATACAGACTGCAGCAAAAAATGATGGGAAGGGTTATGCTTTGCTTTTTATATGTATATAAATAGTTGCTTAATCATTGGGGGAAGTTACAGGAGAGATACTGGTCCTGTGTTCAGCTTTGGAGATTGGTGTGTTGCAAGGCTCATTGGGTGCTGTCTGTGTAGAACTACAGTTTGTGTTCTCAACTCCTGAGTCCTCAATCTGTAATACAAATGAGTCAGATCATCTGAACCCTTCAACTAAACTTCCATTAAAACTAATAGGATCTATGTCTTCAATTTACTAATGTTCAGCTCGCAAACATTTTTAGGAACACGTTACAGATTGTTCTATTTTAGAAATCTCTGATATATCTTTATTCACCACAGAAATTCAAAACGTAATACTTAAGTTTGCGAATACCGACCGAAACAGATGCCAGCCTGCCAGAAAGGAGAGAACTGGCATTTAATTTTTCCCCACTTCAAGCACAGATAAATGTATAAATAGATTTGTAGTTAGTATGATTTTACCTTTGCCATCATGTCAGCATATGCAATGTACAAGGGATCCTCTTCCAGGTAACTATGAAGTACATAAGTAGTTAATGATAAAAATGAGGAAAGGAATTCAAGGGCCATGCTGACAGTCAGATTTCAACAACATTCAGTACCAGTACTTTGACACAGATGCAGGAATTCAAACTAAAAATAACTGAGCATAAAATTTTCTCCTGCCTTTATCAATGTGCAAATATTTTCTTAATAGTACGACTTGAATTGTCTTTATATTTTATCCACAAACTGCGTGTTTTATAATCAAATTTGAACAACACGTAAACACTGTATTGGTCTCGTGAGCATCCATCCTGTGGGCAAAGCTTCTACCTCAAAGTACAACTTTTGTCACGATTAATATATGCATTTGAAACATTTTTTTTACTATTTCAAAATTATTACATGTGCATTCAGTTAGTAAGCTTTAAAGAAATATTTTGAAAACGCTCTGGGTGTCTCTCACCTGCGCTCCGTCAATGCATTGTGACTGAAATGAAGGATAAGCTGATTGAGAGGATCGGGACAAAGCTCTGCTTCTTCCTCCTCTTCTTCATCCACTTTCTTCTGTGTCTTCTGCACACACAATGTGAGATGCTAGCAGGACCAATCATGGCCACAGTGGTCTTTTTGAAAACAGCAGTAATGGCCCCCCCAAGAAGAACTAAATGCATCAATGTTCTGCTAAATCCCATGCATAGTGAGGCATTCTGTTCACACAAACCCACTTTGGCCATGTTGTGGCTAGTGGGGTTAAATTTGCAACGTTTTTCAAAATTAGAAACCGCAACTCTTTAGTCTCAAAGGTTGAACAAAATGCACTGCAAATTCAAAGAACAGCACAACTGCAATCCATTAGTCTGTCTCTACAAGTGCTAATTTTTGCCCTCTATGTGCTTAAAACCGCCTGCATTGCCTTTTTAAAATTGAATGTGACATTTCAAAATCACTTACCTTTGAATAAGATCGCTACACCTTTCTGTACAGTATATTCTATTTTGCAGTACAGTATCCTGTCAGCTACATATGTACACACGGGAAGTTTCAATAAAAATGTAACACTGGATTCTTCGAGCAAACATGCTCTTACGTTAAGCATGCACATACAGCATACACACACAGAGGGACACAGAGATGGCAGTGCAGTGTCACTGTGTGTGTATACCAGCAAAGGTACAATGATGAGTTGTTATCAAGCATGACATCATGAGTACTATCCAAACTTAACCCCCATTTAAGCCATAAATGCAGATGAAAATTTTACACTGTAGTGAGGTTAAGTCACAGAACATGAAATGTCACCTGCAGTATGTCACATTTTCAAAAAGTCCTCAGGCCATTATGGTTTTTTAAAACAAGTGCTCTGTTCTTTTTATTAGACTGGTGTACGCAATTACCCTTTAAATTTGTCACTGAACATGAGGTAGCATATGCCCTATAGAGCAAATATTCAAGGGAAAAAATGAATAATTTCATGTAACAAACCACAGTAATTCCTTAATTGGTGCCACCTCCTGTAGCGTGCTTTTATTTTATCCCTCTGAGTAATTCGTCATACTTAATCATATTTTTAAAGATTTAAAAAAAAAATTTTTAACTTTTGTTTTTTTGGAAATTTATATTTGTTATCAACAAAATTAACTGCCTGCCTTGTGAATAACCTATGACTAAAGGTATAACTAGTATATTTAGTATTATGTTGCATTTGAACAGTTCTCAAGCTCCATTAATATACTGTATGATTTTTTTTATAGTGCTGTTTTATTAAGTTCCGGTAGGAATATACTAACAGCACTAAACAAGGTATTGCTTTAATTGAAAAGCTTTTAAGATTCAAAATCTCATCAGGGACTCAGGATCTTACAATGGTCTTAAAATGATATGAAGATGGCGCTAATGTAAACTGTATCAAATTTACGAAAGAGACTTCCATAAATTTAAAGCGAAAAGCAAAGCATCTTGTTGGATACAATGCGTCGCCAAAGACAGGTATGCTGCCGGAGAGTGTGGTCGCCATCCGCACTGACATCTGAGAAATGTCATGCTGGCTTAGGAGGGCATCTGTGGGGCAATGTGCAACACCGAACGGGAGCCACACGCATATGACGGAGACACGGGGGCGAAGTCAGAGCAGGGGTGCTCGTGGAGGTGCATTTCCCGCGGCTCGGCAGAAAATTGTGCTTGTGAAGCGTTCAACGGCTTTGTTGCCGACCCACAATGCACAAGAGGCCGGCGCTGAGCGGGAGCCGGTACTTACTGCCAGGTCCTGAACTAGGCTCTCCTCAAATGAATACGTCTCTGTCTCTATCCAAATTTTCTGATACCCCATGAGGAAGAGGTTAATAGAGCGATGCCTGAGAAGGGGGGAGAGTGAGATTAGGTAGGGTTAAGAAGACTGGAGGAAGGAAGGGAATATGGGTCAATGTGGGGTTTGCTGCACCTAGGTGGTTAATGGTTAGTGTGTCACTGGTGCATCTAACTGGTCACCTGCTCGCCTGTAGCTCTTCTGCAACAAAACTATCATCAAACATCCAGGGTAGCTCCTCACAAGATTCACTCACTTTCCTGTTTTGTAATCTAAGCACAAGAGCTTCAGTAGAGTGCTTGCTATAAATACAGTAATTATTTCACTATACAGACAATAAATTTAAGCAACAAGTTTAAGATAAAGGGAATAGCCAGTCTAGGTTGACTAAAACAGTTTTGATTGATAAATGTAAATTAGAAATGTACTTTCTGAGCCAGAGAAAACATTCCCTTCATCTTAAGCATGCATTGCTCCTATAAACACAATGAAGTATAACCCAAAAGCCTGCAAACTGACCAATTAGAGTTCCAGTGAAGTCTGTGTATGAGGTATACAGTACAAACCATGGCCAGAATGGGAGAGGAGAGGATCAGGTTACAGACACCAGGTCTCTCTATCTTACATTACCGTTAGCATGGAGAGCAGACTGTCATAGTCTGTGTTCTCATGCATTTTTTCCAGCCATAAGTGTTGGTAGGAGTTCAGGAAGTAATTGTTATTTTTGTGCCTAAAGAGAAGGTATTGTCATAGAACACACAGAAGAGGATTTGTCAAGGTAGGGAGTAAATGTGAAAGACATTAGGTCATTAATGCTAAAACGTTGCAATATTTAATAGATAAAGCTGGTTGGTGCTGAACATTTGAACAGCTGCAGCATTAGCTATCAATGGGCAAAAGTGGGAGCAAATGAATGGAATGAAACAACCACAGAAAGTAAATGACTACATTTTTGAAGATGCAGTGTGGATCGTGGCCCAGTCAGGTAAATGTAAAGGTTAATCTTCTATTCTGAATAACTCCACTGCAAGTATATCTTCTGAACAAAACAGTGTCAATTTAGAGTCCCGATAAAACGCTAAGTTCCTAACAAGCAGCTTGCAGCAAATTAAATGATTGTAGTTCTCCAAAAACTGTACAATCAATAAGTTTTAAGACTGGGGTCACTGGTAACAAAAAAGCAGAACAATCACTGTTTTCCTCACATTCTCTTTCCAAGTAATTCTCCATGGCTACAATGTACTTCTGAAAGTTCTTGCACACATGACTCCTGAAATAGGTCTGGAGAGCATTTTGTGGAAATGCACATAGGGCCTCCTTTGAATATGTGCCAATGTCTTCAGTATGGTCTAAGCAATCACCATGGAGCTCATCCTTAAGGTGAGGAAAAAAAAACCACCAGGCAAAATGTCTGGAGAATTCACTGTATATAGCAGGTCCATTATTCCACATTTTTCCACACCCAGTCTGATGTTGGCTCGCAGCTCAAGAGTATACATTTTTCATTTGCCGATGTGCTCCGCTCCTCTTTTCTGTTAACCTCACTAAACAACTCCTGCCCATGCATAAGCAACCAGATGCTTTGACCCTACAGATATAACTTTTACACCATTACGTGGAACACTTATAAGCACAGCGGTGTCACACAGTGGCCAGTCTTAGAACTTACTGTCCTTTGCTGCATTTTGCTGTTCACTATTTACTAACACAGCAAGGCAATGAGAACAGATACAGTACCTCTAAGTATCAACTGTAAGGAGAAAAAAATTAAGTCAGAAACAAGCAATGTAAACACAATGGGGAAACATAATTGTTTTTTCTGCCACACTACCCTTCATGTCCAGAGAAAGTCTGGTAAAGTTACTATGCAGTGACACATGAAATGGTGTGTCCTGTTACCCATTCTGATGAACGGTAAAGGGTGTACAGCTAGGGTCAAACAACAGGATGCAGGCAATGGGGTTCCAAGAGCTTCAACAGATGGAATTTTATGTCGCCAAAAGTGTGTTGGAGAACACTGCTCTCTCCATCATAAATGTACACCTCTGGGTCACAGGAACTCTCAAACAGACACAGTCAGAACACATACAGAACACAAACCTATAAAAGAATAATAGATGTGGAGTGTTTAACACTAATTAAAATAGTGATCTATTGTGTGATACCAGAAGTTTGGATTAATGGAACCCAGTGATAAGAGCACAGGGCATACCTGGGCAGGTTGTAGAGTGGTGCCATGCGGAAACATGCTACCACTGCACGCTTGCGCTGCTTGGAAAGTAGCTTCTGCCACACGCACTTTTTGGACCTAAGGGGCTGTTCTACCTAGAGGGGGTTGAAGGGCAAAAGGTCACTCCCAGTTGTGTGTTATCATGCTAAGAGAGTGGGTAGGGAAGAGGATGGACAGGCCAGATCTGGCTATCCCAGAACGTTTGGCTTCAGAGATGTAAGGAGGCGAGTAGTGTCACCTAACCTGCTCCAGGTGGAATAAGGCAGCGGAAATGCTCTGCACACGGTCCACAGTTCTGTCAGGGTCAGGAGGCTCTTCATTTTTCACCACCACGTCCTTGTACAGGTTGAGCTGCCACCGTACAGCAGGGTCCTCTGACTGAATGGAGATTAGCAGGTACTCGATCACTATAAACCTAGTACAGCGTGAGGCCACAATGGCCACCAGCTACCACAGAGCAAGAGATTCTTTTAAAGACACTAAAATGGAGTTGCAGAATTGGCACCCTGGACTCAGGTCTGGCAAACTCTTCTCAGGCAGACAAATAAGTAAAATAAAGAGCACAAGAATACATAAAAGCCTTATAAAAGGAGTCAAGAAGAAATGCAAGCCAAAAGAAGGTAATCAGAGAGAAAAACAGAGAAATACTTAATCAGAGAGAAAAATTATATCACTGCTATTCCTTTACAAGGAGGCAAGAGAATATGGTTCTTTTCAGGACTTCTAATTTTCAGTCATCATACCATAGGTTAGAGATCTTCTGTGTTTTCAGAAAGATCTTTACTTCTATTTAGCTAGTGCAACCTACAATATTGTACTCATTTATACACCTGGGCTGTTTTCACTAGAGTAATTTATAGTAACTACTTTCATCAAGGCTACTATACCTGGAGATGGGATTCAACCTTGAGTATTTCAAGTCTTTCAAGTTAAAAGGAACCAGGTCTACCCAGTACCCTAATGTCTGCCCCAGTCTTTTACAGTGCCTGCATCACTAGGAACTATTATACATTGCCACTATTATTATTTAACAGGCTGTTTAACAGGGCTTCTGGCGCTCAACTGCCTACATCGCAACTGTACCACAAGCAAAAAGGGTGACTGTTACCATGAGTTGATATGAGTATAATGCCGCATGTACAATGAAAAAGAGCATCAAACCCAATTTACCTTTTCCTGCAGGTGCAGGTTCTGCCGTAGGTGCTCTTTGACCTCCTCATCTGTGTCTTTCTGTTGGGATAGCGTGACAAGGAATAAAACACACAAAGGACAATTCAAGTGGAGGGACTGGCTAACTGCGTGAATACAGCCAGATTGGAGCATCCTTACCAGGGCATAACGGGCCTTGGCCAGGGAGATGAGTTCCTGGTCACCTGGGGTACACATATTAAGGCCAATAGGCAGCATCTTCTTGAGGGCTGCAACGATGAGAGACGTCTGGATGGAGTAGAAGTCACCACGGCGCTTCTTGTGCTTCCTCTCCTGGTCCTGGCCTCCTGACTGGCGAGGGACACGGGCACATGAACTTCAACCTTGATGGACTGGCCAAACCTCAAAAAAGTCTCTACACAGAATATGGCACCAGTATAGATTCAGTCTAAATTTTTGCCAACCTGATAACAAGCCATAAAATTGGCACTGAGTTTTCAAACATGAGAAAACCTTTGGGCCTCTGCGGAGTAATTATACAAGGTGGATGCAAAATTTTTGGCTGAATCTATTTACAGTAAAACGGTAAATAACAAAGACCTTCTTAACTGAGCTAAGAACTAAATTTGCCGTTCCATTCATCAACATTATTTACTTTAAGACATAAAATGATTCAACCTGAAATGGTAAAATTGGAAATATTGTACAATTAACATTAAAATGTATATTTTCCTTTGTAAGTTGCTTTACATGTTCGTTTGAAGTTACTTTTAAGTTACTTTAGTTTTAAAGAATACTTCCTCTGCATAAACACGCTCGGTGCCAGTGAAGCATTTACTATCAAGCTGCAGCCTAAATAGCTGCATAAGCCTAGGATGTGCCTCAATCAATAAGACATCATTTAATAAAAGGAGCAATTTTTGCTGAAAAAGGCAAAGTACAGTAGCTGGTACAAAAGTAACATATTTGACACTGAACTTAAATGTACACAGTTACACTGGAGACACACACAATGGGTTGTCGAAACTGAATGACATCTAAAAATACAGGACTTGGCATGTCATAAACACAACAATACAGGTTTTTGACCACCCAGACAAAGACGAGACTGATGAGGACAATGGCTTCCCACAGTTGTGAGATTTCGCCGACTGGGATGGGCGATGTCTATCAACATGGAAAAGAGCACTGTACTCATCGTGGCACTGGCGGCAACTAGTGAGGCGGCGGTCATTAGTGACTCATGGGTGATTTGTGTTTATCACACGCCACACACTGCCCTTCCCTTAGAACGGAGCGCAGCGCTAGGCAGGCGCTAGGCAGGCGCGAGGCAGGCGCTAGGATGCTTATCTGAAAGACACAGCTCATGCACTCTGACTGTACCTTTCCCAGAAATGACTGTGTGAAGGGAAAAAGCACAGGTTAAAAGTTTTTGAGTAAACGCACTTGAACTTTACCAAAACAGAGAAGCACACCAAATAAATAACCATTAAAACACAACTGTTAATTCTCATTCAGGTGCCTTTTGCAGTCTCATTCCACCCCTCTTGTAAAGGTCATTAGAAGGGTAAGAACATTCAACAATGACAGAAATAATACTGACAACACTGCTGATATTAGCAGAACACAGTGATGGTGTTTTACTGTTTTTAATGCTTTCACTGACAGGGGGAAAAAGAGGTTTGGAAAAATAAGGGTAAAACTTCTTGAGCTGAAGCACAACGTAAATAACATTACTTTTCTACATGCTGACAGGGAGCAGAGAGATGAGGAACCTAAGCAGGAGTATATTTCAACAGTCTAACCAAGAGATTTAGACCAACACTCAGAAGGTAATTAAGAGCTTTCTGCCTGAGAAACCCTTCATTACTGCTGCCTTATCCACAGCAGGGATAAATGGGCCCAGTTTCATGAGCATAGAAACTCTGCATGCCCCTGGCTCCCTTACCTTGGACATCTTAGTCTTGCTGTCTCCAGTGAGGAAGGAGAGGTTGTTAATCTCATTTTGGACCACAAAGTTCTGCTCTTCCCTTTTGAAGTTCTGCCGGAGAAAGAGGGAAAGTGTTGTTGGTTGGTCCAAACTGCATGCCGCTGCATCCCACAGATTCATGTGTGGCTGTCATTCCCTACAGTAGATGTATAGCAGAGTCTTACATGGGATTTGCACCACAAGATGAAAATCTCAGCCACCATTCGGAAGAGCTCATTCGAGTCGGCATCTGGTTCCTTCAACCACCTGGACCTGTAGGAGAACACAGTATAAGAGTGAGTGCTTGAGACATCTTGACCAATGTTTTTCATGCAGATGTATCATCACCTTACCACCAGCTTAAACACCTCTGTGTGTCAAAAATTTGGACAATACTGGACTTTCCTGTAGCACCAGAAGCTGACCTTTGAACCACGCTTGGAGGTCTGTGAAGTCTATCAACAACCCTTCTTCTCATCACACTCAAGTTCTTTCCAGAAACTAGGCCAACATTCTGCATTTATCCACTTTAAATGTGTTTTGATGTCCAGTTATACTATACATTCATCCATTGTTATTATAATTTTATATTAATTTTTATTAATATATCATTAATGTAATAATGCAATAATAATAATGTAATAATATTACTATATTATATACATGTTCTGTGTTTTATTTCCCATCACAAATTCAGCTCTACAGCATACAAGTTTCACTGTCCTTCAGATAAATATTGCTTCCATCATTTATTACTGCACAGGTATCATTGTCCAAGTGAAAGGTTATAACTTGCTGCCCAGGTGAAATTTGGTTGATTGGTGGATTACAGTTTCTGAAGTATCATTAATTAAACCAATAAATTATAACCCATAATAGTTAACTACTACCGTCATTCAATTAATATTATAAATGCAAATAAGGTCAGTACTCAGTGGTAGGCAGTAGTGGCAATTGTATGTTTTGCTCCTGGTGCTCTTTTTGGCCCCCAGCTGACCAGATTCTCTCCCAACGAAAGACTACTGAAGTACACAGCAATTATTCATGACAGCCCTCATAGCTACTTTTCATTATCCACGTGCATTAACTTACACTATAAGTTGGCTTGCACACGTCTTCCCTGCCCTTCATTAAAAAATTGTGTCCCTTTTATTAAAGAAAAATATATTGTAACCATCAGGAAAACCTCACAGTATCTTTATCTCAGCAGAAATTCAAAATTTAATAATTAATAGTTTGCTGATACAGACCTATATGCATGTTGACGTCAATAAGGGGACTAAAGGCACTTACTTTTCTCCACTTCAAGCACTAGATATGGTTAACCTTTTTTAAACAGTTGGTCTTGCGACAGCTAACTGATTTTCAGGGAAGTTCTGGAGGAACTGTTGTCGAACAATTAGGAAAGAGTTCTTAGGCTTCACACGCCATGACTTACCGATTTTGCTTGAACAGATGACCATATGTTTATCCCACATGCACGTGCAAAGAAATGCCAGATTACCTGTTGTTGTCCACGTAGCGAATCAGCATGGGGTAGAAAGAGTAGAGGTCTCGGCAGAGGACAGCAAACTCATCCAGGATAAGTAGCTCAGCCTCCTGGGTGTCTGCCTTGCAATCAGCCTTGAGGAGCTCCTCCTCTGCCACAACCTTTACAGTCTTCTTCTTCAGCTTCTCCAATGTGGGCAAAAAGTGGGTCTTCAGCAGGTCTGCCCGTGCCTTACTAATGATGGGTTGTGCGTATACTGTAAAGACAGCACGTGCCACTGAGAACCTGGATGCACCCCATCAGCCAGCACCCAACCCCAGAAACTGCCTTGCATCGTGGTTATATGCTTTATATTATGCTATGCTGAATCGTTTTGTTTTTGCTATCGCAACTCAGTAGCCTAAAAACACTACTATCAGCTTTATACTCTGCCATGCTGCAGCCCTGTTGCTTCTAGAGGAGCAGAAGCTGAGGCTGAGACTATGTGGCTACAGCACTGGCCACCCACCAGCAATCCTCTTCATCCAAGAGGCCTCATCAATGCCCAGGTTGTTGTTGAGGATCTTGAGGATGTTGCCCAGGATGACACTGAGCTGCTCGGAAGTGACTGTGGTGCAGCAGGCTACTCCACTCCCCTCAGGCCTGTTCTCTGTCCCCTTCTCCCACCAGTAGGATAGGTAGCTGCAAAGCATGGGCAGCACCACCTCAATGACATGTGGCATCTCGGTGTAGCGTGCCCCGGACTCGGCCATGTCGTTGATGTCCGACATCAAAGCATCCAGTCGGGGAATATCTTGACACATCTCCTCCACTGTGTCCGGCATGCCTAGAACTGCAAACGGGAGCTGGATCGTAAACTCCGTACTTTGGAGAAAAGCGTCAGCCACATGCATAAGGAAATAAGTTAACTGTTCTACATATTCCTCACAAGAGCTCTCCTGCTGCCAAGCCCAGTTCCTATTTTGGACCCAGCATCTTTTGGACCCAGCATCAATGGAAGTCGGCATGTTGAGAGAGCTATTTCAGTTTTTATTTTCATTTTTAGCTTCTAGTTCAGGTTATTTATTAATGGAAAGAGCTGAGCAATTGAGTACAAATGAGACAGAAATATTAAAAGAAAAGCAAAGACAAATGTTTTCAAACTGTGCATAAATAAGCCAGCTGGCAACTGAGGAGAGGAAAGCAAAAGTACCCAATAATAGTGAGAAAAACAAGCCTTAGGGGGCTCAAGGGTCAGTGGTGGCTTCCCTTCCAGTTACAAAGGAGTAAAGTTCTGCAATCATTCAATGATAGGTAGTCTACCATCTTATCTGGTGAACTCTGCATTGTAGCAGCATATACATTTACTCACTAAAATTAACAAATCTGAACAGACTTGTCCATCTATTGCTTAAGCACAACACCTGTTGTTACACAACATAATGTTAAATTTAAAAAAATTCTTTTCCACATGATGAAATAGACTGAAAAACCTAGTGTAGCTGACACGTTCCAAAAGAGCACCATAAAATAGGATACACACTGCATTATGTGGCATGTTGTTTAAACACAAATTTAGGAAAAGTAAGTTAAATCATTACTCTGTTTATACAACTAACAGAATACACACACACACACACACACACACACACACACACACATAACATGACTGCATAAAAAGTATAATATTACAGTAAAAAAATTAGATGGGTGGCAAGCTGGGCATGGTGTGTAGAGCAGGTGCCTCCTGGTTTCTGGAATATTCGGGCATAAGTTTGATCCCCTCTGAGTTGATGTCACCTGTTCTCCCCAGGCTTGCATGAGTTCCCCAGAGATGCTATGGTTTTCTCCAACAGTTTAGGTATGTTTCAGGTGAACTGGTGACTGTAAATTGCTCATAGTGCGTGACTGTGTGAATTTGTGTGTGATTGCCCTGCGATAATCCTGTCCTTTCAGGATAGACTCTGGAGTTAACAAGTGATTATTAATCAATATATTCACGAATTATTAATCAATCAATTACTTAATTAATGACATAATTCTCTAGCCGTGCCCACTGTCCCTGTGGGTTCCCAGAGCAAACAACAATGAAAGAAACAACAAAAAGTGGTGAGGAAGCACACTCACTAGCACGCTCCCGGGGTGTCTTTGTGTTGAACACAGAGCAGGGGTTGTGCATGTTGAGCTGGGGCTCCAGGAAGGCAACGGGCATGGCCCCTGCAAGCGTGGCCAGACACTCTCCCAGTGCGGGAAGCTGTCTACAGAGGAAGAGAGATATGGCTGCTTCATGGGACAATCCTCACCATATGCTATGCTCATACATCACCAAAATACCGTTTTTTCCTGTACATTTAAATGGGCTCCTATCAGTCAGGTAAGATGTACTATAAATAGATCACTTGTCTCATTCTAGCTATTTATGGTACATTGTCACAAACTGTGTAACTGGCATTATTTTTGAAAACCAAAAAAATATTGTTGACAAGGTTTTCCTAAAAGCCGTTGACTATGATTACTGCAGGTCGAATGTAAAGCACCTCTCTACGTAGATATTCTTTCCTGTTCCCAGCGAATACAGGCTGGTCAGAATACGGTAGCAGGACGCCTGGACATCGTCCACTGAAACACAAAAGAAACACAGATATGGCATTATTGGAAAACTTACTGGCCACTTGCACAATAGAAAATTTAAATCATCATCTTTGCCGTAGTCATCTCCATCAAGACCAGAGCATATAGGGTTGCTTATTATTTTTATCATATTGTCATTTCTGGTCTGAGCTCTACTGTTTTCATACACAAGATACACTGCGCCTTCAATGAACACAATGACGGCTAGATGTCTGTTTGTAACTTGATCAGCTGATGTCACTAAAGTTGACCACAGCTGACCAGCACTGGACTTGTTTATGTGATCAGTTAGTCAATCTTACACATATATATTTTCAATAATTTTAAATGAGTTTTACTTGTGGTGCAGTTTGGAAGTTAATACAAAATGATGGTATATACACTGCCTTGTGTTAGGATCACACAGGAAGGCTTATTGTATCTCACTCCCTGTTCCTGGAAGAGGCTGCAGACACTACGACACTGGATTTGACAGCAGGTTTCTCATAACAGTAGAATAAAAGTGTATTTTATTATGTTTATTTATTTATGTTTGTCTGGGGTTTTTATCAAACTTTAAAGAGTGGACAGATACATGTATTATTCACCTTTTATTACTTGCAATGTAGTTAAAGCAACATTAGTGTCAGACTTTAAACTTTTTCCACAGGCACAGTAGAGGCTTAATAAAACAGCTGTCCATCGATTTATTTCCAGGTAAGCTTCTGCAACCATCAATTATATAACTATAAACATTTTTTTTAAATATTTTGTAAGACTTTTTATTCCAACATTTCTATTAACTTTGAAATTAACTAAACTGAATCTAATTTTAAATTGAGAGAAAATAAAAACACATTCTGTCAAAAAACTCCCTGTTCAATTAGGGTTGGTGACATGTTCAAACGTTTGAACATCTTGCTATTGATTTCGGAACACCAGGCAAGAGCTGTAAATATAGTGATCGGTGTTGAAGCGCATAGAATGACATCACCCTGTGCTTCTACTGTGCTCCAATATCTGAATGTGTTTTGCTGCTAACTAATGGCAGCAAGAAGAAACACAAGCCAGTGTTTGCTCTGCAACACATTATAGAAAATAAAGTAAAAAGTAAATAAATCGAGAAATGTTTGTATCTTCAAAAATCTGTAACTCTAATCTTTGCAACATGGGGTATCAGTGTATGAGGAAACAACGTATGCCAATCTGATGGAACGTGTCTTTTGAAGGACATGAAACCAAAGCAAAGAGCTAGAAAGGGAAGCTCCTGAGAGACTCACACAGCAGGTCCACCCCAAAGTGGTGCTGAGTGATGTGCTGAAACAGGGCAGTAAGGATGGGCAGCAGTGCCACTGTGGTGTAGTTGATGTTCTGCGAGACCCCCTTCATCTGGCTACGTGAGTGTGTAAACTTCCCCAACTTCAGATTCTCAAGTGTCTTCTCCAGGTCCTCAGCAGCGTTCTCGAAAAAAGTGCGCAAGCCTGCCTTCACCAGCTCTGAGCCAGACTTCATCACTGTCCTGAGGTTCATACACAGAATTGACAGGTCATTAAGAACCTGCCACATATTTCTTTGTTCATAAAGCAAAATGACATTAGATAAAAATAACATCAGCTTTACAGTAGACAGATCATATGACCATTTTTGCTGTCAGTCAGTCTGATACTCAGCTACTGCATAGAATCGAGGTGTATGACACCTCCCAAGTGTGAAATACTGAGCGAGAGACATACCTGGTGTCGAGTGTGTGAGCCAGGATGTGGAGGCAGCTCACCATGGTGGCGGAATCACTTCCTAGAAGAAAGCAGAGGGGAACCTACCTCAAGGACACACTTAAGGAGAGATCAGAGTGCATGAACAACAGACAATGGAGGGCCCGCTGGTTGGCATCTCCTTACCAAAAAGGGAAATCCTGTGTCTGACAAGAGCTGCCAGTTTACAGAAAAGGCTGGAAGAAGGACAGAGGGAAGAGTAAGAAGGCAGAAGTGAGGAAAACAAAGTCTGATTAGAAAAGACAGACAGAAGGAGTTCTATGGGTAATGGGACAGTAACCCAAAGTGAACCAGTGTACCTGTATCTCATCTTACCCATTTAGCTGACACGTTTCTCCAAAAGCAGCGTATAATGCATAACTTCTTGCCGTGATTTACTCTTTAATACAATTGGTTTATTTTGACTGTATCAATTCAGGATGAATACCTCAATCAAGAGTATTACAGTAGAAGATGGGATTCAAGTCTGTAACCTTTACATCCAATGATACCAACCACTATGCCACCTGTTAACCCTTTACCATAGTACAGTGCTGTGGGACTATAAAGTGCAATAACAGTACCTGGTGACCATCTCCTTCTCTTTGTTGGATGCATAGCCACTGCTGCTGAGATTCTTGCTGGGAGAGGACAAGAAGTAGAGGCTGTGGTTCTTGAAGTACTGGTCTATCAGTGGGAGCAGTACCTGAGGCATAAAGAGGAAACTGAGTTACTCACTGCCAGCCACCAGCTTCACTGCAAAGTGTGCAGGCACACACAGATGTTGACAACTGCCTTCAAGTTTGAAAATGATCCAAACAGATGCAAAGGTGCTAGTTATATGGATCCACAGTGTGTAGCTCTCTCTCTGTGTGTGTGTCTGTGTGTGTGTGCACTTAAGAGTTACGCTGGCTTGTTGTATAGCTGGTTAGAAACCTGTAAGTAGCTTAATGAAGTGTAGCAGAATTGTCTCCTTTATTAATATTGTTGTTGTTGTTGTTATTATAATAACAACAATTATATAAAACCCTGTCTTCATTATGTTTATTATTCAGTCCAAAGGAGTTTTCCCACAGCAGTGAGGGGTTCCTTACCTTGGCAAAGAACTTGATTTCCTGCTCATGTGGAGACTTGTCAGTCTTTCCACTGGTAGCCATGGCCTCTGTAACACATGGCGATGGGTCAACGCAAACAAGAACAGGTACGATCAGCTGCCCTGTGGCACTGCTTTGCCAGGATGGAGTGTACCAGCATCACAGTGCTCTGTGAGAAGGTATAGCTAGATTCTCTTCAATATTTTCTTCTGGCTTAATTGTCAGTGTTAAAACACACTCATTCACAGGGCTGTTGGTCCAGAGCTTATCCTGGAATCACTGGCTGCTAAGCTAGTCAGGATACTCCTAAACACCATACCAGTCAATATTCAGTACAGTAAGTCCTCAGTATCCGACCTCGCTATATACTCGTTTTCATCCACGTGCACGGGTGTTAGCTGTTTTCGCCGGTTTCGCTTTGTCTGAACTCGACTGTGCCGGGTCACATTTATCGCGTTTCACTTTTTTTTAAAATAAGCCAATTTATTTAAATCGTAAATTGTAAACCTTTTAATTTATTGCATCTAGAAACGGCGACCTCGGGCTGCAAACTACGCGCATGCGCGCGCTCATCTCTGTGACTAAAATGTGGAACTTCCTGTAGCGACCATGCGGCACCACGCGGTATAAACATCCAAATGAATGGCTTCGTTAATTGTTTTCTAATGAGATAACCGCTGTTTACACTGTTTGTCATGCTGAAGCCATGGGTTAATAGTTGTGTGTTTTCCGATGGGCTGGGGGCGCATTAATTCTTTATTGGTTTCCCCATTTAAAATAATGGGAAATAGGCAAGGGTATGTGAAAAATTCGGTATTCAACAAATTCGATTCCGATACCGAGGAATTACTGTATATTCAAATAGATAAAACCAATAAAAGTGTGATTCGTCAAGCTCCTCAAATTGCTGTGGGTGCTGAAAGGACATTGACACAGTGCCGTGCAAAAAAAAAAAAAAAAAAAACATTGCCGTTTCAGCACTATACAGATTTTTAGAAATGGAAAGAAGTTGAAGGGGGGAAATATCGGGCGAGTGTGGAAGCTGCTGAATTTGTCTGATGTGGTGTTTTGCACAAATGTTACTCAAGCCACAATCGGCCGCTGCTCCGATTTTCTGTGACGCGCCACGACAGACGACTGCAGACTCGCCTTGAAATGTGACGTGTTTGGTCACACAGTGTTGACGTTGAACACTTTATTAAGCTTTTCATTCAGGGAATGACACCTTTAAAATCGCAGAATTTTTAGTGCTGTTTAGTAGTCACAGAACACATGTAATGGCAAAAAAATATGTAAATATGATTAATTTTCTATTTGCATTGTAAATCACTGTGTTAATGATTTAAAATTAATGTGTGATTACAGTGAATTCACTAATGCTTTCATATGAAAAACCGAAATTCATATTAAAAATGAGATTTACTACTGCCTAATGTTTTGTAAAAATATGTTCTGTTTTAAGTGCTCATCTGAAGGAAACATTTCTTATGCATTTATTTCTTTGTTACCATAAATTTGGGCATAAATTATCATTAACTTACATAGGAATAATTGTAAATCAGTCCTGAGGGCAAAAAAACTACCATTTTCCATAAAAATATACATATTATCACCAGATTTATAAATAAGGACCATCTTACTCCAGTGCTTTGCTCTGGTTGTAACAACATGGTATAATTACACAGTTAGTACCTTGTAAGGCTTCTAACCTGCCACTGAATGAGATAAGATAATAAACATGAATAAATATAACTGTATAATATGATGTCGAATGTTTCACTATAAAACAAACTTAGAATGTTAAGGTGAGCAGGGGGCACAGTGCTGCTGTCTTACATTCAGAGGACCTGAGTGTGAATCCTACTCCCTACTGTAGCTCCCTTGAATACGGTGCTTTCTCTGAAATGATGTGGTAAAAATTCCCCAGCTGTATAAACAGTACGATGTTGTTAATAATTTAAAACACTGAAAACAAATGTCTGGCATGGACATTCAGTACTGTGCAAAAGTCTTAGGCACCTGTGGGAAAAATGCTATAAAGTGAGGATGGTTC